>JAQZBX010053071.1:0-18974 GCA_029593785.1 Cabassous unicinctus | reverse complement strand
CATTTTCAATAGCAACAAAAAGTCTCAAATACCTAGGAGTTAATTTAACCAAAGAAGTACAGGACCTATATGCAGAAAACTACAAAACAATGCTAAAAGAAATTTAAAAAGACCTAAACAAATGGAAAGACATTCCGTGTTCATGGATTGGAAGAATAAATATCGTGAAGATGTCAATATTGCCCAAACTGATTTATAGATTCAATGCAATACCAATGAAAATCCCAACAGCTTACTTTACAGAATTAGAGAAGGCAATTACCAAATTCATCTGGAAGGGTAAGTGCAAAGTGAAAGTATTTGCCTCATGTATTTTGGAGAACTGCGGTTATGTGCATAAATGTTTATGATTGTTATTTCTTCTTGGTGGATTCTTCTTTTTGTTAATATATAGTGTCCCTCTTTGTTTCTCATAACATCTTTTGACTGAAAGTCTATTTTGCCCAATATTAGCACAGCTACCCCCAGCTCTTTTTTGGTTACTATTTACAAGGTGTATCTTTTTCCATCCTTTCACCTTCAACCTATTTGTGTCTTTGGGTCTAAGGTGGATCTCTTGTAAAGAGCATATAGTTGGATCATGCTTTTTTTTCCCTTTTTTGGGGGGGTGGTACTGGGGCTGGGAATTGAACACAGGACCTCATTTGCAGGAAGCCAGTGCTCAACCACTGAGCCAATCAGCTCCCCTGAGTTGGTTTTTCCATTTGTTTGCTTGTTTGTTTTTGTTTTCAGGAGGCACCAGGGATGGAACCCAGGACCTCCCATGTGGGAAGCAGATGCTCAACTGCTTGAACCACATCCACTCTCTCCCTCCCCTTTTTCAAATCCGTTCTTTCAATCTGTGTCTTTTGTTTGAGGAGTTTAATCCATTAACATTCCTTGTTATTACTGTAAAGGTAGTACTTACTTCAGCCATCTTGTCCTTTGGTTTTTGTATGTCATATCTTTTATTGTCCCTCTCTTCCTTTATTATAACTACGTTTCTGTATAGTTGATATTTTGTGATGTATCTGACTAGTCCCTTTCTCAAATTTGTTTCTGTGTGTGTGTGTGTATATGTATTTAAAGATTTATTTATTTATCCCCCCATCCCCCGGTGTTTGTGCTGTCTGCTCTCTCTATCCATTCACTGTGTGCTCTCCGTGTCTGCTCATCTTCTCTTTAGGAGGCACTGGGAACTAAACCTGGGACCTCCCATGTGGGAGAGAGGTGTTCAATCGCTTGAGCCACCTCTGCTCCCTGCTTTGTTGTGTCTCTCATTGTGTTTCCTCTTTGTGTCTCCTTGTTGAGTCATCTTGTTGCATCAGCTTGCCATGCCAGCCCATTGTGCCAGCTTGCTGTCTTGCTCGTCTTCTCCAGGAGGCACCGGGAACCGAACCCAAGACCTTCCATGTGGTAGGCAGGAGCTCAATCGCTTGAGCCACATCCACTTCCCTCTGTATATTTTTTTAAGACTTTCTTTGTGGTTACCCTGGGGTTTATATTACATGACCTACATCTATAACCTACTAATTTGGAAATATACCAACTGAGCTTAAGTAGCATACATATTCTGTGCTCCCATATCCCTCTGTTTCCCCTCTTTATTTTGTTTTTGTCCACTTTACCACTTTGTATTTTGCATGTTTGTTATCAGGAAAAATGCCATTTTCCTATTCAATTGTATTCTGAGTCTTATTGGAATTAAAGAGTAGAGTTGTATATTGAGGGTACAGTACTATTGAGTTTTGCACTTACCCTTTTAGTTACCCTTACTGATGATCTTCATTTCTTTACACTACCCTAAGCTACTTTGTCCTGTCTTTTCCTTTCAGCCTGCTGAAATCCCATTAGTAATTCTTATAGGGCAGGTCTCTTGTTGACACACTCTCAGTTTCTGTTTATCTGTGAATATTTTAAACTCCCCCTCATTTTTGAAGGACAAGTTTGCTGGATAAATAATTTTTGGCTCACAGTTGAGTTTTCCCTTTTCATGCAGCCTTTCTGCCTTCAGTAACTTCCATATTAGGGAATCCTGACCCTTGTACCCAGACATCCAATTTTTTCCTTTAGGTGCACTAGCAATTAAGATGTATACACACCTTGCCAGTAGTTCTCCCACAAGTCCATTTGTGTTCCTGTGTGAGGCTACTTGTATATGCCTGCCTGCCAACCACTAGAGCCCCACCTTGTTTCTATGTGGCCTTGGGTCCCCATGCCTGAGTGAGCATGGGACTCTACATTGCTGCCGTAGGTAGTTCTGTGATCAGTCACCATGGCGGTAGGTGCCTAGACTGGAGTGCTGCTGCTTTGTGTCTTTTTTTTTTTTTTTTAGTTTTTAAAAAAGTCTTTATTCTAGTAACATATATACAACTCAAATTTCCAATTTTAACCACGTTTAAATATATAATTTAGTGGTATTGATTACATACACCATCATCCATTACCAAAACTTTTCCATCACCCTAAACAGAAACACTATATGAATTAAGCATTAATTCCCCATTCCCTAACCCCACCCAGTCCCTGGTAACCTGTATTCTAGTTTCTGACTGTATAAATTTGCTTATTATAATTATTTCATGTCAGTGAAATTATACAATGTTAGGTACATATATTTTTTGTTTTTTTTATTGTTTCTTTTTGCATCTATTTTCATTATTCTTTCTGTTTACTTTTATTTTTTTAATAAATCAAATTTATTGATACATATTAATAAAGCATAAATCCATCCAAAGTGTACAATCAGTGGTATTGGTATAATCACATATTTGTGCATTCATCACTTCAGTCATTCTTAGAGCACTTTTATTATTCCAATAATAATAATAATAAACAACAAACAAAACTCATCACCTCAATCTCGCTATGCTTTCCCTGCTGTACATAGCTGCTATTGTTTCTATAGTATATTTGTATTTATATTTTGTAAAAACAGTCTTATATATGTAATATCACACATATTCCTGTTTTACATGAGGTTTTTCTATCTTATACAGTCTCATGTTACAGTTTTTAGCTTTCCTTCTAGTAATATACATGACCTTCTTAGACTTTCCCTTTCAACCTATACAATAGCACTGCTAGTTACAAACACCATGATATGCTTTAACCATTTCTATTCATTTCCAAAGATTCACAAACAATCTTTTTACCAATTCTGCACAGATTAAACCTCAGCTTTCCATTCTCTATTTCTATTTTCTGGTGTCCTATATTCTAATTATTAACTCCATAAGTTTACACAATATATTTAGTTCATAATAGCACAGTCATACAGTATTTGTCCTTTTGTGTCTGGCTTGCTTCACTCAACATAATATCCTCCATGTTGTTATATGCTTCACGACTTCATTTTTTCTTACTGCTGCATAATATTCCATCGTGTATATACACCACAATTTATTTATCCGTTCATCGGTTGATGGACGCTTGGTTGTTTCCAGCTTTTGACAATCATGAATAATGCCGCTATGAACATCAGTGTGCAGGTGTCTGTTCATGTCTCTGCTCTCAGTTCTTCTGGGTATATACCTAGCAATGGTATTGCTGAGTCTCAAGGCAAGTCTATATTCAACTTCTTTAGGAACTGCCAAACAGTCCTCCACAGTGGCTGTACCATTCCGCATTCCCACCAACAGTGAATAAATGTTCCTGTCTGTCTACATCCTCTCCAACATTTACAGTTTTCTGACTTTTTAATAGCAGCCAGTCTAATAGGTGTGAAATGATATCTCATTGTAGTTTTGACTTGCATTTCCCTAATCACTAGTGATGTTGAACATTTTTTCTTGTGTTTCTTCACCATTTGTATTTCTTCTTTGGACAATTGACTTTTCAAGTCCTTTGTCCATTTTTCAATCAGGTAGTTTGTCTTTTTATTGTTGAGTTGTATGATCTCTTTGTATATCATGTATGATCTCTTTGTATATCATGGATATACAAAGGGTTTAATATCCATGATATACAAATATTTTCTCCCATTGAGTCTCCTGCCTTTTCACCCTTTTGACAAAGTCCTTTGAAGTTCAAAAGTGTTTAATTTTGAGGAGGTCCCATTTATCTATTTTTTTTTTATTACTCATGCTTTGTGTATAAGGTTTAAGAAACTATTGCCTACCACAAGATCTTAAAGATGTTTTCCTACATTTTCTTTTTTTTAAATAACAAATCAATTTTATTGATACAAATAATTAAAGCATACAGTTCATCCAAAGTGTACAATCAATGGTATTTGGTATAATCACAGTGTTGTGCATTCATCATCACAAAAATTTTTAGGACTATTTCATTACTACAAAAAGAAAAACTCCACACCCCTTAGCATGCCTTCCTAGCCCTACATAACCACTAATCAAATTGCATCTTTATACACTGATTTATATTTACAGTTTATATAAATAGAATCATACAATATGTTACCCAATATATTTGGTTCATAGTAACTCAGTCATACAACATTTGTCCTTTTATGTCTGGCTTACTTCATTCAATATAATGTCCTCCAGGTTCATCCATGTTGTCATATGCTTTACGACTTTATTTCTTCTTACAGATGCATAATATTGGTTGCTGGACACCTGGGTTGTTTCCATCTTTTGGCAATCATGAATAATGCCGCTATGAATATTGGTGTGCAGATGTCTATTTATGCCATGCTCTCAGTTCTTCTGGGTATTACCCAGTAGTGGTATTGCAGGGTCACGTGGCAAATCTATATTCAACTTCTTTAGGAACTGCCAAACAGTCCTCCACAGTGGTTGTACCATTTTCCATTCCCGCCAACACTAAATGTTCCTGTCTCTCCACATCCTCTCCAACACTTGTAGTTCTCTGTCTTTTTAATAGTGACCATTCTGATAGGTGTGAAATGATATCTCTTTGTAGCTTTGATTTGCATTTCTTTTCTTTTGTTGCTCATGCTTTGGGTATAAGGTTTGAGAAACCAACACCTACAAGATTATGAAGTTGTTTTCCTACATTTTCTTCTAGGAGTTTTATGGTTGTTACTTTTATATTTAGGTCCTTGATCCATTTTGACTTAATTTTTATATAAGGGGTGAGATAGGGGTTTCTTTTCTTTCTTTTGAGTATGGTTATCCAGTTCTCCCAGCACCATTTGTTGAATAGAGTGTTCTGGCCCAACTGGGAGGACTTGACCGCCTTGTTAAAAATCACTTGACTGTAGATGTGAGGGTCTATTTCTGAGTTCTCGATTCAGTTCCCTTGGTCAATGTATCTGTATTTATGCCAGTACCATGCTGTTTTGCCCAGTGTTGTAAGTAATATGCTTTAAAGTCAAGAAGTGAGAGTCTTCCAACTTTGTTTCTTTTTTTATGGTCTTTTTGGCTTTTCGGGGCTCCTTACCCTTCCAAAAAATTTGGCAATTGGCTTTTCAACTTCTGCAAAAAAGGCTCTTGGGATTTTTATTGGGATTGTGTTGAATCTGTAAAACAGTTTGGGTAGAATTGACATTTTAATGATATTTAGTCTTCCAATCAGTGAACATGGGATGTCCTATTTATTTAAGTTTTCTTCAGTTTCTTTTAGCAGTGTTTTGTAGTTTTCTGAATACAGGTCCTTGGTTAAGTTTATTCCTATATATTTTGATTGTTTTAGTTGTTATTATAAATGGAGTTTTTTCTGATTTCCGCCTCAGATTGCAAATTAGTAGTGTATAGAAACACTACTGATTTTTGCATATTAATCTTGTATCTCGCCACTTTGCTGAACTCTCCTATTAATTCTAGTAGCTTTATTGTGGATTTTTTCAGGAGATTCTAGATATAGGATCATATCATCAGTGAATAGTGAAAGTTTTACTTCTTCCTTTCCTGTTTGGGTGCGTTTTATTTATTTATTTATTTAGACTAATCACTCTAGCTAGATCCTCTAGCACAATATTGAATAACAATGGTGACAGTGGGCATCCCTGTCTTGTTCTGATCTCAGTGGGAAAACTTTCAGTCTTTCACCTTTGAGTACAATGCTAGCTGTAGGTTTTTCATAAATGCACTTTACGGTATTGAGAAAGCTTCCTTATATGTCTATCTTTTGGAGTGTTTTTTTTAATCAAGAAAGGGTGCTGTATTTTGTCAAATGCCTTTTCTGCCTCAATTGAGAGGATCATGTGATTTTTCTTCTTCAATTTATCAATGTGGTTTATTACACTAATGGATTTTCTTGTGTTGAACCAACTTTGCATACCTGGGATAAAATCCACTTGGTCGTGGTGTACAATTCTTTTAATGTGCTTTTGGATTCTGTTTGCAAGTATTTTGTTGAGGATTTGCATCAATATTCATTAGAGATATTGGTCTGTGATTTTCTTTTTACATAGTATTTTTATCTGGTTTTGGCATTAGAGTGATGTTGGCTTCATAGAAGGAGTTTGGTAGCCTTCTTTCCTGTTCAGTTTTTTGGAAGAGCTTGAGCAAGTTTGGTATTAGATCAACTTTGAATGATTGGTAAAATTCACCTGTGAAGCCATCTGGTCCCAGGCTTTTCATCTTTGGGAGGTTTTTGATGACTGTTTCAATCTCTTCACTTGTGATTCGTTTGTTGAAGTCTTCTATTTTTTCTAGGGTCGGTGTAGGTTGTTTGTATGTTTCTAGGAATTTGTCCATGTCCTCTACATTGTCTACTTTTTTGGCATACAGTTGTTAATAGTATCCTCTTATGATTTCTCTTATTTCTGTGGGGTAAGTGGTAATGTTTCCCCTCTCATTTCTGATTTTATTTATTTGTGTCTTCTCTCTTTTTTCTTTGTCTTCTCTCTTTTTTCTTTGTCAGTTTACCTAAGGATTTGTTGATTTGTTGATCTTCTCAAAGAACCAACTTTTAGTTTTGTTGATTCTATTTTTTTTTGTTCTCAATTTCATTTATTTCTTCTCTGATCTTTACTATTCTTTCCTTAAGCTTGGTTTGGGATTAGTTTGCTGTTCTTTTTATATTTCCTCCAGGTTTGCAGTTAGAGCTTTGATTTTAGCTCTTTCTTCTTCTTCTTTTTTTAGGGACCGGGGCTGGACTTCATATGCAGGAAGCCAGCGCTCAACCACGGAGCCACATGGGCTCTTCTGAGTTGGTTTTTTCATTTGTTTGCTGGTTGGTTTTTTTGCTTTTTGTTTTTGTTTGTTTTTAGTTAGTTTGTTTTGTTTTAAATACTTTTTTTAAAAAGTTCTTAGATTAAATAAATGTTACATTTAAAAAGTAGGGAATTCCCATATGCCCCATTCCCTACCCCTCCCACATTTTCCCACATCAACAACATCTTTATTAGTGTGGTACATTTGTTACAATTGATGAACACATATTGGAGCTTTTCCACAAGTGTAGATTATACTTTACATTGTAATTTAAACTCCCTCTCACACAATTTTGTAAGTTATGACAAGATATATAACGGCCTGTATCTGTCATTGAATGTCATTCAGGACAATTTCAATGTCCCAAAAATTCCCCTATTTATAACATTTTACATGTGAATGGTAGATTTGTTACAATTGATGTGCAAATATTGAAGTATTGTTACTAAGCATGATCAATGATTTACATTATGATTTACATTTTGGACCATACACTTTTATAAATTTTGATGAAATTTAACATGGCCTATATCCACCAAACCCGGGAGCTCCCATGTGGGAAGCAGGAGCTCAACGACTTGAGCCACATCCACTCACCTCTTTCTTCTTTTTTAATGTAAGCATTGAAGGCTATAAATTTCCCTCTCAGCACTTCCTTTGCAGTGTCCCCAAGGTTTTGGTATGTTGTTTACTCATTTTCATTTGTCTCAAGATATTTGCTCAATTCTCTTGCAATGTCTTCTTTGACCCACTGATTATTTAAGAGTGTGTTGTTTAATCTCCATATATTTATGAATTTTCTCTTTTTCTATCCATTATTGATTTCCAGCTTCATTCCATTATTTCAGAGAAAGTGTTTTTGTTTAATTTCAAAATTTAAATTTATTGAGACTTGTCTTGTGACCCTACACATAGTCTGTCCTGGAGAAGGATCCATGACCACTTGAAAAGAAATCCTACTGTTATATCCTACTGTTTTGGGGGGCAATGCTCTAGATGTTTGTTAGGTCTTGTTTATTTATCATATTATTTACGTTCTCTGTTTATTTATCCTCTGTCCAGATGTTCTATCCAGTACTGAGAGTGGTGTATTGAAGTCTCCAACTGTTATTGTAGAGACATCTATTTCCCTCTTCAGTTTTGCCAGTGTGTGCCTCATGTATCTTGGGACACTCACATTAGGTGCATAAATGTTTAGTATAATTATTTCTTCTTGGTGAATTGCCCCTTTTATTAATATATGATGGCCTTCTTCATCCCTTATAACAGTTTTGTATTTGAAATCTATTTTGTCCAATATTAGTTTTGCTACTCCAGCTCTTTTTTGGGGGGGTTACTATTTGCATGGAATATCTTTTTCTAGCCTTTCACTTTTTACCTGGTTGTGTCCTTATCTCTGTGGTGAGTCTCTTGTAGATAACATATAGACAGCTCATATTTTTTAATCCATTCTATCAGTCTATGTCTTTTGATTGGGGAGTTCAAGCCATTAACATTCAATGTTGTTAGTGTAAAGTCATTGCTTACTTTATCCATTTTGTCCTTTTGCTCTCATATCATTCTATTGTCTGTCTTCTTACCCTTTAGATTACCCTTCCTAATAATCTTCATTTCCTAACTCTTCTCCAAATCTCTCGCCCTTGTTTTTTTCCTTTCAGGCTGCAGCACTCCCTTGTAATTCTGGTCTTTTGGTAACATATTCTATCAGTTTTTGTTTGTCTGTGAAGACTTTTAACTCACCCTTATTTTTAAAGGACAGTTTTGCCGGATACAGAATTCTTATTTGACAGTTTTTCTCTTTTAGTACACTAAATACATCATATCACTTTCTTCTCGCCTCCATGGTTTCTCATGAGAGGTTGGCACTTAATCTTATTGAGTTTCTCTTGTATATGATGTTTTGTTTTTCTCTTGCTGCTTTCAAAATCCTCTCTTTATCTCTGATATTTGTCATTCTGAATATTTGGTGTCTCGGGGTAGGTTTTTTTGGATTTATTGTGTTTGGGATGTGTTGCCCTTCTTAGATATTGGTATTTGTGTCTTTCATAAGGGCTGGGAAGTTTTCAGTCATTATTTCCTCACATATTCTTTCTGCCCCTTTTCCATTCTCTTCTCCTTCTGGGACACTGATAACACGAATTTTTATGTATTTCACACTGTCATTCAAGTCCCTGAGACTGTTCCATTTTTTCCATTCTCTTTTCTTTCTGTTCTCCTGTCTTTTCCATTTCAGCTGTTCTGTCTTTGAAACCAATAATTTTGTCTTCGAGCAATTCAAATCTGCTCTTATGTGCCTCTAATGTATTTTTATTCTCATCCATCATGTCTTTCATTCCCATAAGGTCTGTTACTTTTCTTTGCAGGCTTTCAAATTGTTCTTTATGCTCACCTTAGTGTCTTCTTAATATCCTTTATTTCTTCACATTTTCTTTAAATTCTTTGAAGTGATTTAGGAAAGATGATTGGTTATCACTGATGGTCTTAAATCCTGTACCTCTTCGGGATATTTGGTTAGTTCCTTTGTCTGGGTCATCTCTTCCTGTTACCTAGTATGGCTTGTAATTTTTTGCTGATGTCTAGGCAACTGAATTGGTGAATTTACTCTGATAGCCAATTTCTCTCTCTCACCTCTTTTTTTTTTTTTCAGAGCTCTTCTTTGATATTTGGTTCAACTTATTCTAAGTCTTTAAAATTACCAGACTTAAGTTATCAAAATCGGGCCAGGGGCTCACTAAGGGGGCACAGATTTTCTTCCAGTGATAACGATACAGAGAGAATCAAGAACAGTTTTTGTCCATGTAATTTTCAGACTGGCCCGCACATGGGGTTCTTCAGCACACCTTTCCACAGAGGTGCTTCAGTCTGGGCTTTCCTGTGTTCCAGAGCAGAGATTCAAAGCAAGCTCTGCTGGCCAAATTGACTGAAGAAAAGCCTCTGGCTCCCCCTCCCTTTTCCCTTGAAACAGCAGACAGGGAGGAAGATGTCTGTTCCCTTCTCAGTCATCTGCAGTGAACCAGGGGTTTTATGCCAGCTTAATATCTTGGGGGTGTGGGAGGGGAGCCCTTCCTGGCCGCCATGGGGCTGGGTAACTCGTGTTTGTTGTTTCAGCTTCTTCAACTCTCTCCTGAGAGTTGTGTAGTACTGCCCTGGTCTGCTGACCCCCAGAGCAGGTCCCTTGGACAGCTTTTGGCTCTTTCTCCATTGTTTTTATGAGAGCATTGAGCTTTGCCTGTTAGTCTTCCCTCAAACCCCTGCTTTGTGTCTCTTAAATCAAGTAGAACTGAGTATGAGGGACAGATCTGGGCTGACAAGTTCCTACAGCTCCCCTACCTCTACTTTTTTTGTTTTTTTTTCTAATGGTGAGAACTTTTTTTTTCTTCGATTCAGCATTTGTGGAGTCTTTCTCCAGCCTCTGTCATACTCCAGAGTTCCAAGCCAGTTGAATCTGCCCTTTTATTTAGCTGTCTTTTAGGGGAAACATATCCAGGAATGTATTACATTGTGCTCTTGATGATGTCACTCCACTGATTTTAAGATATTTTAATAGTGTTTGACCTGGGTAAAGATTACTAGAAATACCATTCAGACTCCTCTTCATCAAGGATAAAGAGTCTAGTGAGGCCCTATGTTGATGTTAGGAATGGATATAGATTTCAAAAGAGCTTTGTTCTGCTCACCTACCTGGACCTCACAAACAACTGTTTTTATTATGGCTGAACAAATAATTGCCTAATTAAATGTTACACTAATTGTGTTTAGAAATCAGTAGTTTTATGCCTGTTTCAGACACTTATCTATCAAATACATAAAACACTCTTTTTGCCATAAAACTGAGTTCATAAAACTTTTCTATATAATTTTTATTCTAAAAATGAAATTGATGGAATATGAATCATTAAAATGCTACATTTGCAGAATCCATTCTTAAACTGAGCTTTCAAAATTATGCTCACTTTCAAGTCATCTCAATTTTCCTAGTTTATTTGGTTATAAAATTACATAATTACTATTAAGGTACAATGTCATACTTTGTGAAACTGACTTAACAAAACCTGAAAAGAATGTGTGGCAGTGTGTATGTAATGCTTTCAAAACAGAGGCTTTAAATCCTGTATTGTATATAGTTGTTAGCTATTCTAAAGGTACAATGAGAGATTATTGTTCATATCAGTGTAATAAATTGATACTCCCTGATCGTACTTTTTCATTTTGCACATTGTCAGAGCCTTGGACCTTAATCTTATTCTTTGATTGACAGTAGCGACCAGAGAAAGAACACTTGTATTGTTTGGGATAGTCACATCTGTTCAACTTGATTCAGTTGAAGGTATTTGCATATTCTTAAGTATTTCTTCTGAGAGGGCTTAAATCCTTCTCAAGTGCTTGATGCATTTTTGAAATTCATTCATAAGGTATCTACATGCACTAATAGTTCTGTATAATATTGCTGTGCATAATCTGACAGATAAGACCACATTTTAAAATGAGGTATTCTTTAGGGCTGCTACATTACATTTTGATTTATTCTGTTGGGCAGAAATATCAGTTATTTGGAAAAGATTGCTTTAATATTATGATTAAATTATTGAATCCTTAATTTAGACAAGTTTGTCAGTCATAGGAAAGATGAAGATTTATTAAATAACAACACAAAGGTATTAGTAATAGTTTTTCCTGCCTTGGTAAGAAAATTAGGTAATTTTATAGAAAATAATTGTAAAGCTTAAACGATTGCTGTTCAGCCTCTTTGTTTTATAGGGAAGATCACCAAGACTCAAGTTTACTGATTTGCTTAAGGTCATACAGCTCTGAAATTAGGCCTTAAATTTTGGGTTCAACTCTCAGACCAGTAAACTATAAGGAATGATGGTATATTGTTATATGACCTCTGATTTAACTTATTTACAAATTATCCTACATGTGAAAATTTCTGTTTGCCATTAGAACACAAAGTCAGGGTTTGTTATTCATCATCATATCTTTCCAGAATTTACACAGTGCCTTAAATATAACTTATGTCTGTTCCTTATTTTGCTCTCCTAGGCTATCATTCTATAAAGATTAATTATGAAAAAAGACAATCTGTTAATATAATGTTAAATACCTTTGAGAGCAAATAGGTTTCATTTTGTATTCCCATTCTGGTGAATTGGCAATAGCTGTGTTGGGAAGAATTTTTAGTTCACTGGGGTCAATTAGCAATGTCTGCCATGGGAATAAGATCTGAGAAATTGTCTTCTTTGATATATGTGATCTTAGGGAAGGAAGAGAGAACTATGGACTAGAGTGACCAGAAAAGGCCCTGAGAAGAAATAAGGCCCAAATTACAAGATAGGTAGAATTCAGATACTATAGGCTTAAAGGAGGTAGAATGAAATGCCACTTAGGCTGGGAATTCTATTTTTAAAAAATGTAAGTGTTCAGAAAGGAGAAATATCATTAGAATACATTAAATATAATCAATGGAAAGAAAATAATTGTTGAGTACTTGATGCTTCTTGATGATACCTAGCTGTGTTCTAGATTCTTTTCTCATAGGAACCCTTGAGACTTTGTCTTACTTCTTGCTTTTGCTTTCCTGGTATATTGTCTAGTCTTCCCTCATTTCTGCCTGGGACAGTTCTATCCAACTTAATATATGTCTTACTTGTAGATATAAAAGCTGTGGTACAACTTCAACACAGTTTTATTTTATTATTATATTAGAGGATTTCATTGGAGAAGGAGGTTGTTAGTTTTTATTTTATTACATTAAAATAATATTTTAAACTGTTTGGTTATAAAGCAATTAAGTCCGAAATACATAATTATTGTTTACCTTTCAGGAATCCCCTTCTGGTCGAAGGAAAGCTCTTGCTACTAGCAGCATCAACATGAAACAGTATGCAAGCCCTATGCCAACTCAGACGGATGTCAAGTTAAAATTCAAGCCATTGTCTAAAAAAGTTGTATCTGCCACTCTCCAGTTTTCTTTATCTTGCATTTTCCTTCGGGAAGGAAAAGCCACGTAAGTTTCTTTTGTCAAATAGGTGTCTTCAAATTGTGCTTTAAAACACCCTAGGTAAATAGCTTTTGACTTAGTAGACTGGTAGCAGTTGAGAACATCCTTCAGCATACCTAATCATTTTTGCCATTTTTTGTTTCAGAGGCTGAATTAATAACTCCTTGTTATAAATAGTCTTTTTTTATTCCAAAGAATGAAAAATAATATATAAGTGATTATAGTTGGTTTCAAATTTTAAGTTGTATGTAATAGGATATCATAAGTGTTTGTTTCATGTTAGTCTTCAGGGTAAATAGTCTTAAAGTACAGACAGTTCAATATTAAAGCTGTTTGATATAGCTGAGACATTAAAAGAATCCAAAATGAAAAGTTTACGATAAGAGGGATGAAAGAACTAAAAGAACTTTTGCCAATTTATGTTCTTTGTCTCACCTTACAAAAATTGTATAGAAAGTTACGGTTAGATCATTATTCTTTTCAATAAAATCACTTAAGCACTAAATAAGTGTTGCACAACTAATACCCAGTTCTAACCTCCTAAAAGAGTAAAATTCTAACTAGATAAAGTGAGAGGTAAATATAAGTGGTGGAGGCAACAAAACCAAACGAATTCACCCTGGTTATAGAATACAGTCAAATCCTAGCACTTGCATGCTAGGGAACAGATGTAGCTCAAGTGGTTTAGCTCCTGCTTCCCATGTACGAGGTCCCGGGTTCAATCCCTGGTTTAAAAAAAAAAAAGAGGAAAAAAAAAGGTCTGGTCTGGCCAGGCCTTTACCAAAACAAACAAACAAAAAATGATAAGTACATATTATGAGTGTATTGAAAGATAACTACATACTTCAAGTAGAAGGTCAGAGAGAGGAGAAATGGAAATTCTATGCCTAGATTTAAAAGGTGAGGGGAAGAAGGCAGCTATGAACATTTAAATACAATCTGAATCACATTCTTAATGTATTTGACTTAGTGAAATGTGGTTACTATAACTGGCCATGTGTGTTTGACTGATTAGACTGGATTCTGTGCATCAGTCAAAATTAGATGTTTGGCACTCAACTACATGGCAGCAAATGACTTGGTGTACCTAACAGGAAACCTCTTTTCTGGGAAGGTGGCTTCTAAATGATGTGAAGGGAGACAGTACAGAATGGAAGCAATTAGGTGTTTGTCTTATGACCTTGAATTGTAGACCTAAATACTAAGAAATTAAAAATAAAGACTTTACCCTGAAGTTCAAGCCAAAATCAAAGAAAAGGAAACAAAGGAAGAGTTAGAAAACAAATTCAGAGAAGATACTTTGAGGGCAGACTCCTTTCCAGAAAGCAGAAGCAGTAAGTGAAGCAACACCATTCACAGGTATTTGGGTGAGAGGAAATTCGGTCAAACCACATGTCTCAATTTGAGTGGAGAATTTTCTCAGAACATCCCTGAACTCCCTCTCTATATCCTCCTTCTTTGCCTCCTTCCATTCCCCAAAGGAAAATGCTCAAGTTTAAAATATGAGGAAATTTAAGGGGTAAAAATTAAGCATTAACATTTTTTAAAAATGTTATTATATTCTTAACAATTATCTCTCATTGATAACTGAATGATTTGAAAACATTCATATAAAGTAATACAATGTTTTTGTTTATGCAGACTTTGTATCACCAAATTTATTTTAAAAGGGTTGAAATTATTTTCTAATGCTACAGCTTAAATAAGATAAAATGCAAAGAATTTCAAAAGCTGGTATGCAACTTCATACTATATTTAAAAGATAGATGAATATTGACAAGCACTACTTTACAAATGAAAGTGTTTTGACTTTCTGAATTTGTGGAAGTATAAAAAATTGAAATTTAGTTTGTATATAACATGTTAGAAATATGTTTCATTCACTGTAGTTCATTTGAATTTTAAGGGAAAGTATTAAATCAAGAAAACAAAAACATGATTGTGGTTAAAATGGGAAAATTTGTTACATATGTTTCCACAAAAATTAAAAAGAAAACTTAACTGATTTAATTTTTGGAGTATTTACTATAAACCTTGTAAATTTACACTTAAAGTACTTAAGATATATTTCTTTAAGTTTTATCAAATATATGGCATTTAACTCACAATCAGCCTAGATCATTTTCCATCTTGTAATTCTTAAAAAGTTTAGACTTTGTTTTTAATTTGTTGTTTTTTATTTGTTTGTTTCTTTTAGACTGGTTCTTTAACTCTTTTGGAATTATTGCTCTTTTGAGAAAATGCACATTTAAATAAAATTTAAATAAAATATACAGGGACTTACCACCTCCTTTCCCTTCTACCCACAAACCGAAAAAGAGTTCATAGACTTCAGATTTATCATTCATAACTTCTGTTATCATTCCTTTTGAAAGTTTGCATATTTTGAAGTGTAGATTTCATCTGTTTTTGCGAACTGTCCAACTGTTTATGGACAAAAGTTTTTGTTTCCAGTCTTCATGATCAGTAAACCTTACTTTAATCCCATGAAGAAAAATTTAGTCTTCCATAGATCTGCAGCACAGAATTTAACTCTTAATTAGTTAATTTTAAATCTTGTTTTCTTCTTACTTATTAAACATGCCATTTAAAAATTATTAAACATGTTATTTAAAAATTAATGAACATGAGTGTTAAAATTTTCAATATTCTTGTATAACCGTTTAAAATAACAACATTATATCTTATAGAAAGAAGGAATATATTGATACTAACATCTTAAGAAACAGTTGTTTTCCAAGCAATGTACTGTAATGAACTGTGTATTATATTCTGAATCATTGATGTAGAGACGAAGACATGCAGAGTTTGGCTAGTTTGATGAGCATGAAGCAGGCTGACATTGGCAACTTAGATGACTTTGAAGAAGATAATGAAGAAGATGATGAGAACCGAGTAAACCAAGAGGAAAAGGCAGCAAAAATTACGGGTTGGTTCTATTAGCATTGAAGCTAAAAGTTTTATTTTTTTTGCAGTGTTGAAAAACTTATTCTTGTTTCTCAGGAAAAAAATAATGTCACTAACAAGGTGTTTTTTTTTCTTCTATAAACCTTCCTAATATAATATTCCATATAACTCTCTGAAAACTTTCCATACTTATGGTAATAATTTGACAGATTTTAGCAGATTCAGATCAAGTCCAAGCTTAGTCAAGAAAGCACAAAATGTTCCTGGAACTACTGATTATATTATAAAGCAGCCTAAAAATGCTCATACTTCTTTTGTCAATATATGGATGAAACCTCTGTAAGTAAAGACCTACCTTAAAGGAATGACAGGGTGAAATATGGAGATGTATTAAATTAAATTATGTTGTCACAGACTCTTAAGAAGCCATTCATGCTTATCCCTGCTAAAGCTTGACCACGCTACTCTTTGCTACTACAGTACCATATACAAATGCAGGAACTCTCCTACAGCATGAGTTTTTATAACTCCAATAGGATATACTTTGATCTTTTAATTAGAGAATATGGTTTGCTCTTTGTATAAATGGCTTTATTAGACACTAGGATTGTGGGTAGGAATAAAAAGCCATACATTCATATCTGTATTGAGCAGAGTTGTGCTGTTTTGATCACAGAAATGAGAGAAAAGGTGATAATAATTTATTACAAGTTCTGCACTGGTAATGAAAGGAAAAGAAATGACATTATTTTTTAGCAAAATATAGATTTAAGGAAAACATTCTATGATAATTAGGGTTTATAGCTGAATCCTTATTGCTTAAACATACACATACAGTTTTTTCCCCCCTAAAATTCCTGTAGGAGTAGTAACTTTCTTTTAGACAGTCTAAAATTCTCTGACCCTAAATGAAGAAATTGTGTTAATGCTACTTTTGATAACTCAGAATTTCTTTGGGATGCTACTATTTGTGTTATTATGTACATGTTTCTTTACCCTGTTTTATGAAATTCCTTGAAG
This sequence comes from Cabassous unicinctus, assembly GCA_029593785.1. NCBI lineage: Eukaryota > Metazoa > Chordata > Mammalia > Cingulata > Chlamyphoridae > Cabassous > Cabassous unicinctus. Next base: position 1,982 of record JAQZBX010053071.1, on the reverse strand, counting down.
GTAGAGACTATGTTCAAATCATTTTTCATCCCTCACATTTAGCACATTATCTGGAACATACTGGGAATTTAATATATGTTAATTGAAAGTCCATAGATAAGTGAATATGGCTTCCCCATCCTAGTGTAGCCTGTGTTGATCACTCTGGCTTATTATCTTGTTCCATTCATTTTCATCTCTAATCATATACTACTTCATGCAGGGCAGGGCAGTCCCATTTTATGGAAAGAATATGTTTTGGAAGACACATGTAATTCAAATCTCAAATAATTCAAAACTAGTTTTCCAAAAGAATTGATTGTAAAATATATGTTTTGAAGGGGTAGAGGAATGTGGGGACAGTGAGTGGTTAGATGCATGTTCTCAGTCAACAAATCCACGGTCATTGTAGCATATTTTCTTTAATGTTACGTATTTTCTATTATATTTGCAGAGTGCAGTCACTTAATAGCACAACATATGACAGTTATTTGGCTTTATTATTTGCACATTAGCACAAGTAAATTCCATTCTCATTATTAATTTTAAGCATCAGTACCAACACTTAAAAAATATTTGAGTGAAGTTCTTTTGGATATAAAGAAAGTATTAAAATTTAACAACAATAATGTTAAAATAATAGCAGACAAAATGCCTGTGTATTATCAACATGGTACAAAAAATTTGGTGGGTATTTTTATGTACCAGAAAAAGTGGTTCCTGCCAGCTTTGAAATTACTATTCACATGATTTTTATGGAGGAAGGAATCCTTATTTTAAATTTTGCCACTATTATATCTTTATATTGTAATGTAAATATGCATTATATGCAATCACATTATATCAATAAAAATCATGTGGGTTTATCATTTCCTCAAATAAGCTGCAAATTTCTTGAGGAAATAGACTGTTTTAATTATTTTGTGTATCTCTTAGAGTTTTTTAAATAATGCTAGCACCTAGAGACTAGTCATTTATTCAGTATTTTCTTCTGGGAAGTTGCTGTTCAAATCAACAGTAATTGACAAAAAATATCTTCTGAAATTAGAGTCTTTGATAGAAGGCAAAAGTAAATCTACAATATCTGTGCTTGGATTAGTAAAAGAACCCTATCCTCCTATTGGGGATTTAATCATGTCCCTCACAAAAGGCACACATTCAAACCCATCCCCTGGTCCTGTGGGTGTGAACCCATTTGAAGATGTTATCAGTTAAGGTGTGCCCACACTGAATGAGGGTGGCTCTTAATGCAATATGGCTGAAATCGTTATAAGCAAAGGAAATTGAACACAGAAAGAGAAACCATGGGCATCAGTCAGAAGCTAGAAACCATGGGAGGAATCCAGAAGAGAAAGGAAAAGACACTACCATATACACTGCCACATGTAGTGGAAAAGCCCAAGAACCCCAAAGATTGCTGGTCAACCAGAAGATACTCACCCCAGGGAAGCAAGCCTTGTAGCCTCTGAAATAGTGAGCCAATATTCCTATTGTTAAGTCAATCCAATGTATCTATTTGCTTTAGCACCCAAGAAGTTAAAACACCTCCTTTGTTTGAGTCAGAATCCTTTGCTGACTTATTTTGAGGCTTGATCTCAGGCAGGAATCCTTTATTGATGTTGCATATTTACCAAAAACTAACACATTCTACAGAGGTACAGACACCAGTAAATGGAAAGGAGAATTTTGAATTGTAGTTGGAAAAATCACTGAAGGGTAGCAGAAATGATAGACCTTGGAATTGGGGGAGCAAAACCTTTCAATGGAACATTTACTGCAGCCAGTATTAAAAATTATTTATAGGGAGCTGATGTAGCTCAAGGGTTGAGTGCCTGCTTCCCACATACAAGGTCCTGGGTTGGATCCCCAGTACCTCCTAAAAACAAAAAAACAACAAATGAAAAAACCAACTTGGGAGAACTGATGTAGCTCAGTGGTTGAGTGCTGGCTTCCCACATACAAGGTCCTGGGTTCAATCCCCGGCCCTGGTACATCCAAAAAAA
>JAQZBX010053070.1:0-18975 GCA_029593785.1 Cabassous unicinctus | reverse complement strand
CTTCCTGGCGCCTCCTTGTGAGGGCAGGCCGGCTCGCGCGGCGCCGTGGGCTGATGCGGCAAGACCTCACAGCAAGGGGGAGATAAGCAGACACAGAGAAGACATGCAGCGAATGGACACAGCAGCACAAGCAGCAAGGGGGGGGGATAAATAAAATAAATAAAGCTTAAAAAAAATAAATAAATAAAATAAAAATAAATAAAATAAAGGGTTCATATGATCAGGTGAGGCCCACCTGATTAACTCAAAAATCAACAGATTAACAACCTTGATGGCATCGCCACATAACCTGACATGACCACAGGCGGACACTAGGGGGCAGCGGTACTTGGGGCCATTGTAGAATCCATGTCTCCCTCAGCTAAGTAAAAAGATGGAAACATTACCACTCCCTTCTGAGCCCCTCCCAGGGCTTCCCCTGCTTCTTACCAGCCCCCTTGCTTTATTTTTCACCATCTAACACTCAGCAACATGTCACATGTCACATAGCACATCATTTCAACTTGATGTAGATGAAATAACATAGAAGTTGTGTTCATGAATGTTTATTGCTGATTATAAGAATAGACCACAATTATTTTCCACCCTCTTTCTGCAGGTGAACATTTGTTTCCCGGCAAACTGTTTCTGATCTCTCTCTTTTTTTTTAATAAGGTCTTGCTTCTCTGACATTCTTGTAAATGTCTCCTGGTTTACAGCGTTTCTCAAGGGTATAAACCACACCGTGGGTTATGCTCACCTTTAGCTTTACTGAACGGTGTGAGCATTTACTACTGTCTCGGCTCTAACTTGGTAGTCTTGTGGGCAAAAGACACGATCTGTAAATACTAATCCTTAGATTTAGGTATGTGTGTGGTTTACCCCTAGCACAGAATTACGTTTCATAAATGCTCCACATGTGATTTAAAAAAATAGCAACAATATTCCACACAGGCCCATTAGATGACATCATTAATTGTGTTGTTCAAATCTTCCATGTCTTTATAGATTTTTGTTGTTTGATCAATGCTCATAATCAGAGATCCTGGAGAGTAGGGGTTTTTGCCTGTTTTCATCACTGTTGTATTCCCAGTTCTGGCACATAGTAGGTGCTCAATAAACATTTGTTGAATGAACGCATCAATTACTGAGAAATGAGTGCTAGAATCTCCCATAGTCATGGTGGGTTTGTTCATTTCTCCTCAAACTTTCCAATAGATGTGTGATGTATTTTGAAGCTATGTTATTAAGTACACAGAGTTATATAGCATGTTCTAATTTCCTGGTGAGTTGAATCTTTAGTCATTATTCAGGGGCCATCTCTAGCTGTAGTAATGCTTTGGTGTTAAAATACTTTTTATCAGGTATGAATATAGCAATGCCATCTTCCTTTTGATTAGTACTCACCTCGTTAGTATATCTTTTCCTAAAACTTCCTGAGTCCTTGTGTTTTAGGTGTGTCTCTTTTGAATTAAAATCTAATCCGGTAATATTTCTCTTTTAATTAGAGAATCTAGTGTCTTTATTAATTTTGAGTATTGATATACAGCATTTACATTTATTTCTCTTGTATTATTTTGTGCATTCTATTCTCCTGCCTTGTTTTTCCAGTGTTTTTCCAATTCCATTCTTGCCTTCTTTTGGATGAGTCAGTTTTCCTCTCCACTGGTTTAATGCTTTTTATCAATATCTGTTTTTTAAAACTCTTCCTAGATATTTTACGATGGATATTTAACAAGCCAATGCTCATCAATATATTTCCCCTCCTCCTAAATAACATAAGACCTTATTCTGATCACCCTCCTCACCCAAATTTTATCTTATTTTATTTTTATCGCCCAACTTAGACATTATTATTAATGTCCATGCAGTCACTTATTGTTCACTGATGTTTTTTCTCTCTGTTTATTCTTATATTCCAGATCATCTATCTTGATCCATTTTCCCTTTGCCTGAAAAGTACATCCATTAGAATTTCGCTTAGTGAGGGGCCCCTCTTTTGCCAGTCAACATTCTTATTGTGATGATAAAACTGAAAATGTTTTGTTTTACTCTTATTCTTGAAAGACAACTTTTCTGGCTATACAACTCTGGCTGACAGTTGATTTTTCTTATTGTATTAAATTTATTTTACCACTGTAGTGTGGCTTCCAACCTAGCTGCTAAGGAGGTCAGCTGTCAGTCGAAATTCCATTCCTTGGGAGTTAGTGTATTATTTCTCTCTACCTTTATTCTCTTATCTTCGCCATTCTGCGTTTTCACTATGATGAAGAGAGTTGAGAATTTCTTTCCTTTGTTATATATATATGTGTATGTGTATATGTATATATTGCATGAGACTTCTTGCTTCTGGAATCTGAGGATTAATGTTTTTTTAACAATTCTTGAAAATATGTAGGCGTTATCTCTTTAAATATTATCTCCTCCATGCACTGTGGTTAACAGAATAAATATGAAAACATTCTCTCATGAACTATAATGAATATACTGCATAATACTAATACAGGGTGTTAATAATCAGGTAGGTTGGGGGGAAATACACCAAATGTTAGCTATAGTTAGTAGTAATATTTTGAAAACGCTCTTTCATAGTTTGTAAGAAATGTTTCGCAACAATGCAGGGTGTTGGTGGTGGGGTGATGTATGGGAGACCTGTATGATGATATGCATGTTTATTTTGTAAGTTCACAACTTTTACTATGCACTTATTGTTTATGGATGTTCATGTGTGAATGATATGTTTCAATAAAATTTTAAAAAACAAAACAAAAAAAATTATCTCTTTCCATTCTTTCTATCATCTCCTTTTGGAACTCTTTAGAATATTCTCACTCTCTCCCACATGCCTCTTCTGGATCTACAACAGCATATATGCTAATCTTCTTGCTCTACCCTTCATTTAAATTCTCTATTTGGTTCCTTTTTTCAAATCTGCTTGTCTTTTTTTTTTTTGATAGTCCCTTGGTCTTTGCTCATTTTCTCAGTCTTTATTTTTCATTCTGAACTTGAGAACTCCAAAACCAGAAATTTGCGTGGCTTTGATTCAGCTGGGTTTTTTATCTACTGGCTCCTGTTCATTGGTTGTTTTATCATTTTTTACTAATGTTCTTTGGAATTTTGTCTGCTGGAAAGTTTTGAAACTTGGGTTAAAGTTGTCTTCCTTCAGGAAGGACATAGATTTGCTTCTCCCTGTTTTCTGAGGGCTTTAGCAGCCCTGGACCATTTTAAATTAAGTTTTCTGCCTGAGGTCTTTTGGAGAACATGGGGTGTATATTATCAACTCGGGTAAGGCCTCGTTTACTGTTAAGAATTATCAAAGGAGATTTTTTTCTTCCTTCTACCCATAGCAAAGTTCAAAATACCAGTTTCCCTGTTCTCCCTTCAATGTGGTTGGTTAACATGATTCACACTGTGAGGTCCATGTTGTTATTAGCTGTGTATTGGAATTGCAGGGGGCAGCATCACTTTGTCCTGCCCCCAACCATCAATAGGAAAGTCAGGATCGCTGAGTTTTAGCAGACGCCTTGAAGGCCAACTCTGGCTTCAGAGTTTGCTTACTTCCCCAAATTTCCACTTTCATTTCATTTTGGAGCTCTTTGGATTTCCTACTTTCTTTCCAGCTCAGTCATGCATATAAAAAGATTTAAAACATTCTCCAGCATTTTTAATTATCTTCAGTGGTGGAATTGTTCAAGTTAGCTAATTTTCCAGACTGCTGGAAATGGACATCTGCCTTACTCTTTCATCCATTCTCATATCCAACTCTAAACTTTATGGTTATGCATGGACATGGATGCTGAAATCAAAACTTAGCCTAGTAATATATATTGCCTAAGAATTACTTCCTGAAAACCACCTTGTTGCTCAAATATAGCCTTTCTCTAAGCCAAACTCAGCATATAAGCTCACTGCCTTCCCCCAGCATGGGACATGACTCCTGGGGACAGGCCTCCCTGGCACCAAGGGATAATTACCAAGCACCAACTAACGATGCATTTGAAAAAAGACCTTGACCAAAAGGGGGAAATATTAAATACAAGAGTTTTTATGGCTAAGAGATTTTAAAGTGAGTCTGGAGGTTATTCCAGAGGTTACACTTATGCATGTCTCAGGCAGATCTCAATGCCTCAAGCAGGGTACTCCTGAGGGCTCTAGAGACATCTGGACACTATAGGCAAGGCACACAACCCCAGGAAATCAGCACCCTGTTGGTGGGCCTTACTTTGGAATATATGTTAACCTATTTCCCCAGTGTAACAGAGTTTGAGTTATTTACAATTTCCCTACACATGGTCCTTCTGCCCCCTTTTTTTGAATCTATAATTAGCACTATAGTCATTAAATTTATGTCCCAGAGACTTAAATCTTCAGTCTGTTCATATGCGGTTTTAGCTCTGAGTCTCAGCAGAGTTGCAGCCAATACCTACTCTCAGTTCATCAGACTTGCCCAGAACAACTAACAAAATGATGATGATGGACAATGCCTATCCCAAAAAATAGAGTATCTACAACTGTAAGCAAGACTGTTCCATCCATCTGCCCCAAGGGATCTAAGCTCCCTCTCAATCAGAAGCAGAGTGGACATGATCATCTCAAAATCCTCAAGATTGAGGAATGAACAAACATAAGAGGGGAATGCAACTATGGACCAAAGTAGATGTATTACTATTCTAGTAATGGAAGAACTTGTAACGGTGATACCAGAGGTTCTGAGGGGAGAGGGAGGGAAGAATACCACATTCTTTCATATTTTTACCCTCAGAACTGCTGGGAATAGGTAGTGCACTAGAGATAAATCTGCCTCAACTGATCTATAGATTCAATGCAATAGCAGTCAACATCTCAGCAGGCTTGTTTGTAAAAATGGCCAAGCTGATTCTAAAATTCATAAGGACATACCAAGACCTAGAAGAGTCAAAACAACTTTTAAAAAGAACAAAGTTGGAATACCTGATTTCAAGTCTTATAAAGTTACAGTTATCCAGACAGTGGCACTGGAATAATGATACACAAATAAATCAGTGGCACAGATTAGAGAGTCCAGAAATATCCACATATATGGACAATTGATTTGCAGCAAAGATGCAGAAGCAATTTAGTGAGGGGAAAATAGCCTTTTCAACCAAAATGGTGCTGGAACAATTCTGATCTGTGCCTTGGATCCATACCTTGCACAACATACAGAGATGATCTCAAAATGGATCCTAGATCTAAATGTAAAACCTGAAATTATAAAGCCTCTAGAAGAAAACATGGGAGAAAATGTATGTGGCTTTAGGTTAGGCAAAGGTCTCTTAAATATGACACCAAAGCATGATCCATGTAAATGCAAATTGATAAACTGGGCTTCTTCAAAATTAAAAATTGCTGCCCTTTAAAATACTGTTAAAAGCATGAAAAAACCTGCTACAGACTGGAAGAAAATATTTGCAAGTCACATATCTGCTAAAAGACTTGTATCCTGAATATATAAAAGCTATCAAAGCTCAATAATAAGAGGCCACTCACCCTGCAGTGTGCCCATGGTCCATGTACTTTTATCGTTTTCTTGTTTTTTAATAAACTTTTCACTCCTTTGCCTACTTTTAAATAAATAAATAAATAAATAAAATAAAAACTCTCAATAATAAGAAAACAAAAAACCCTATTAAAAAAAAAAATGGCAAAAGATTTCAACAGACACTTCACCAAAGAAGATATACAGATGGCAAACAAGCAAATGCAAAGATGCTCCCCATCATTAGTCATTAGGGAAATGCAAGTTAAAGCAACAATGAGATACCATTACTCACCTATTAAAGTGGCTAAAACTTAAAAAGATTAATGGATAAAGAAATTGGACTATGGCAGGGAATACAATGGAATACTACCCACCCATAACAAGGAATGGCAAATCCTTATATGTAACAACATGGACTAATCTCTAAGTAACTGTTTTGAGTGAAAGAAGCCAGAAAAAAGTGCACAGCATGATTCCATTTCTATAAAACTCTAGAAAATGTAAACTAACCTAGAGGGACAGAAAGCAGATCCATGACGGCGTGGGATGACAGGGAAGCTCAGAAGGGAGGATTACAACAGGGCAGGAGAAAACTTTTGGGGATTATGGATATTTCATGGTCTTGACTTGGTGATGACTTTGTGGATGTATAAATATGTCAAAACTGATGAAATTCTAGACTTTTAATATGTGCAGTTTATTGTGTGACAATTATACCTGAATAAAGCCATTAAAAAGGACAATGGAAAGCTATTCACTCTGAGTTTTACCAATTAGAACATAAATTGAACAAAATCCCTGCCAGCTGCCTAAGCACAAATTTGCAGATGCACACCCAAAGAAGAGTATCCCACAATGTTTTTTCTAATGAGCCTCAGGTGACCACAAGTGAATAAATAATGTTTTGTTGATGATACCCTACCATCACTGGGCCACGCATAGTCTTTTTAATTTCTTTTTGTTTGCTTGCCTATATATTTATCATCATATCTTTAACATTCACGAGTGCCCAGCCAACTGGAGAACCCTATAACTCTGACTGGCACTTCTACTCATTCCACCCCCAGGCCTCTAAACCCTGCCTTCAGATTAACAACCACCCTGAATTTCCTATTTTGCCCTCTCTAATATCTTAGATTTTTATCTGACATGATTGAAAAATGGTCGCCTAGTTGTGGATGTCCTTTGAACTTTTTAAAAAGGGTATCATGCTGAAGGTAGCCTTTTTTGTGGAACATTACTGAATTATTATTCATATTATTAACATTAATTTATGTAGTTGTAGTTCATTTATTTTCACTGCTGTAAAAATACTGTGTTAGATAAATATACCACAATTTTATTTATCCATCTTCCAGATTTTTTTTCCTATAGTAAACAGTGCTGCTGTGAACATTTTTGTATATGCCACCAGGTGCACATGTAAAAAGTTTAAAAGTTTCTTTTAGATACACACCTTACAGGAAAATTGCTACATATGTTATATGGATGCTCAACTTTACAAGATAATTTTCCCAGCTTTTTCTACTTTTTTTTTCCTTTCTTGTTTTTTTTTTAACTTGTCCTTAAAAGATGAGAATTTTAACTTTGTCCCTTTCTCTCTCCTCATTCCCTATCATATTGATATTGTAATGATATTTAACTCTGGGTTATTATATATATAATATATATAAATAAATATGTAGATAAATATATTTGCACTTTTCTTTTGTCTTTTTAAAATTTGTTTTGATGTATTGTGTTCATTTTTACAGTTATTTGATTATTATCACTTTCCATATTTATTTGTTGCATCTCCTAGATTTGTTCCTCTTCATATTTGACTATTTTCTCTCAAATGGTTTTCATTGTGGGTCTTTGTGTAACAATCCTTCTGAGGTCTTACATGTCTGAGCCTATGATCATTAAATGGAAATTTAGCAGGATATAACATTCTAGGTTCAAAGTTTTGTCCTACAATGCATTGAAATATCACCTTACTGTCTTCTTGCATCTAGTGTTGATAATGAGAAGAAGAATAGCATTGTTTGAAGTCCAATGTTTTCTTCTGTAGGATATCAGAATCTTATTTGTTTTTTATGTTCTTACATTTCATTCTTCTGTAGCTAAGCTTTTTCTTTTCTCTCCTGTTTGGTACTCAAGGGGCCTTTACAATCTGAAGTATTTTATATTTCTTTAATTATGGGAATTTTCTACATTGTTTCTTCAAATACTTCCTTTTCTCCATAATTATTTTTCTCTTCTTCTGGTCTCATTTATCTGGATGTTGGGAATTCTACTTCCATCCTCCATATCTCCTAACTTTTCTTTCATATTTTTCTAGTATATTTCTTCTATATTTTTTATTTTCTTTTCTGTTTTCTTCTTGGGAGAACTTGCCAATCTATTCTAACTCAGCAGTTACTGCTTCAGTTGTATCCATTCTACTATTTATGCCATCTATTGTGTTTCCTATTTCAATAATTTTCTTTTTCATTCCTGATCTTTTTACTAGGCTCTCTTTTATGTTTTTTGTTTTGTTTTGTTTTGTTTTTCCTATTTCATATTGCCTATATTGTTCCTTATGTCTTTTAACATATGGATCAATCTTATTTAAATAACTTGGTCGATTGTTCTAATACTTTCAGGGGTGTCTGGTTTGTCATTTTTCTTTTGAGATCACTGTATTCCATAGATATTTCACTATTTTGGCTAGTGAGCTCATTTACCCTGGGGATATCTTAGCATGGATGTTGAGAAAGGGCTCAAGAAGCCCAGACCCTGGATCCACCAACCCAAGTGAGTGCAAGGAGTGAGAAATGAACCTTAGGGTAGAAATCCCAGGCACAACACAACCAAAATTAATTACCCTCCTGTGGCAGTTTGATGTAGTTACGAATTCCAAAAATAGATATTGGATTATGCTTGTAAACTGGTCTGCTTCTCTGGGCATGATTAAGTTATGATTAGGGCTTTGATTGGGCCACGTCAGTAGGACATTGAGTCCTACTCAGAGATAAAATTACAAGGCAGAGCAGAGGAGTTAGTTGGAGTTTTGATGCTGGAGCCCAGGGAAGTAAGCACACAGAGGAGCTTGGTTGTGAGGAAGGAAAGAAGGCCCTGGGAAAAGAGATGAGCCATTCGCCTGATAGTCTACAGCTGGCCTTGTGGAGAGGCGCAAAGCCTAGGGAGCCTCATAGTCTACAGCTGACCTTGTGGAGATAGCAGAGGAGCTGAGCCCAGAGACAAGCAAGGCCCAGGAAGAGAGGAACCCAGGAAGCCTGAACCCTCACAGACATCGGCAGCCATCTTGCTACAACACGTGGCAATAAACTTTGGTGAGGGAAGCAACTTATGCTTTATGGCCTGGTAACTGTGGGCTTTTACCCCAAATAAATACCCTTTTTAGCAGTTTGGCAGTTTGGACTCGTTGCTCTGAGAGGGTTGAACCTGTATGCCAAACGTTAGGGGGAATATTGTCTTCACTTCACTGTATTAGGGGGGCTAAGACTCTAACCCAAAGATTGGGTAAGGTGAGGCAATCACCCCAACACTCTTGGAGGGTGAGGTCTGGAGCTTGGTCGACAACCAGATGCTTGATGAGGGTGGAACCAAGAAAATGGCCACTGGGCAAGCCTGTGGAGAGGGTGGGTTCCCATGTGGCCCCAGGTGAAGAAACCATCACCTTAAGACTAACTCTCAGACTTTGAAATCGAAAGAAGGATGCCCTGCAGGTTTACAGAAACGTAGAGGACCCATGACTCATGTTTAACCTCCCAATTTCTCCTTATGATATTGAAAATGTTTATCCTTTTTCTTTCCATTTGTGTATTGGAAGCAGTTAAATGGTTTTGTAGGTTTCAGAGTCTACAGCAGACGGGATTTTGCCTGAAGACAAAGTTTATTTCTTTAAACTGATTATGATATGATTTTGTACTTGCATTGTTACTGATTTAAAGTTTTTTGAATATTATAATATATTTTTGGAATTCAGAGGGTAGAGTGTAGCAGTTTGGCAATTTGATATGGTTATGAATTCCAAAAATAGATATTGGATTATGCTTGTAAACTGGTCTGTTCATCTGGGTGTGATTAAATTATGATTAGGGATTTGGTTGGGCCATGTCAGTAGGGTGTGGAGCCACGCCCCTTGGTGGGTGGGGTCTCAAAGATAAAAGACATGGCAAAGGACAGAATAGTAGTTGTTTTGATGTTGGAGTGTTAATGCTGGAACCCAGGGGAGTAAGCACACAGAGGACCTCGGTCGTGAGGAAGGAGAAAAGGCTCCGGGAAAAGAGATGAGCCGTTCACCTGAGAGTTCACAGCTGGCCTTGTGGAGAGAGGCAAAGCCTAGAGAGCCTCATAGTCTACAGCTGGCCTTGTGGAGCAAACAGAGGAGCTGAGCCTGGAGAGAAACGGAGCCCCGGGAAGAGAGGAACCCAAGAAGCCTGAACCCTGGCAAACGTCAGCAGCTGCCTTGCTCCAACACGTAGCAACAGACTTGGTGAGGGAAGAAACTTATGCTTTATGGCCTGGTAACTGTAAGCTTCTACCCCAAATAAATACCCTTTATAAAGACCAACTGATTTCTGGTATTTTGCATCAGGACCCCTTTGGCTGACTAATACATCCTTTATGAAACCAATCAATTTCTGGCATTTTGCATCAGCACCCCTTTGGCTGACTAGTACACCTTTGTCACCACCCAACACCTCCAGGTCAGGACTTCTGTATGTTAGAATCACATGGGGAATGCATTACTATGAACCAAATATATTGTGTAACATATTGTTTAATTAAAAAAAAAATTTATATGTATCCATTACATTTAATTGAGAAATGTATATATTTATTCATATGTGTTTACTTTTTAGTTTTTAATTGTTTATATTTTCAATTATTAAATGTACAAAATAAAGTTAAAAAAAAAGAATCACATGGGGAGCTTTGAAAATGCTGATGCCCAGGCCACCACCCAGACCAGTTAAATCAAAATCTCTGGGGGTGGCACCCAGGCATCAGCATTTCTTAAGTTTCCTAGGTGATTCAAATGTACAGTCAAGGTTTAGACTGATGCCACTATTTTGGAGGGGAGAGGTAGAGTAGCTGTGGGTAACTAGAGAATCCCCAGATGCTCCCCAACTCGTCACCACCACAGGTTTTGTAGCACCTCCCCGCCCCTTGATTTAATTTGTGAATATCTGCACCAGTGATTTCGGTCTTTGGTTCAGGTTTCTAAAACCAAGCAGTAAGGCAAGGATCAACACTGACCTTTATTTCCTTCACACCAAACAGTCCAGAGGGAGGCGGCTCAAGAACCAAAACGATATCTCTGGCCCCAGTGTAATCCAGGGACTCTGGCTACACCTGCCTTGCTGCTCTGCCATTTATAAAGTATTGCTCTTAGCACGTGGTCCAAGAAAGCTTGAGATCAGGTCAACATCCCAAACAGGACACAGGCAGGGAGGAAAGGCTCCTATTGGCCAGAACTCACTCCTGTGACCTCTCCAGTCTGACAGCTGTAAATGTTATTCTGAGTAGTCCTGTTTTCAACAACAAAATAGGAATTCTACCATAACTGGAAAAGGGAACAACAGGAATTAGAAGACAACCAGCGTTCTGCCTCCATCCACTAGTTTAGATCCTAACTCCACTTCTGTGCCATTTTCCTTCCAGCTTTTTCCTGAATCAGTTTAAAGGAATCAAGGACAGGGAACCCATCTTACTTAAATCTCCCTTAACCTCTTACGTGGCCCAATCAAATCGTGCTCACTTAAAATGGATTATTTAAGAACAGCCACCACCAAAAAAAAAAAAGAAGAAGAAGACATTTATTTATTGTACAAGAGGGTCCAACAAAAAAGCAGGATGTGCACCACACCGTATGACTGGAGTTTAGTCTTTTAATGCTTTCCCAGCCCCTTTTGACTTCAGAATGGGACCTGCTCCTCCCAAGCTTTATCTCCTCCAATGTGGTTTAATTAGAATAGAGGTTTATTTCTCATTGGTTATCTAAAAACCTACTTATTAGGACTGGGACCTATTTCCTATAGGCCCAACAGCTTTACCTTGCTTAAGGAAACAAAATAAAATAAATATGAACTAAAATGTTTTTGTGCTCCAGTCAGCAATGACTGGACAAGTATTTCATGCTAATTTTTTTCTCATGGGGCTGGTCACTTGTGTATATATTGGACACATGGTCACATTTCTATAGCTCTTAAGGTGAAGTAATCATAAATAAAGCTTCCTGCATAGGGAGGGGTGTTTGTTTGCCCTGTTCCCACAGGAAGAAGACCTGCAAGCACGTGTGTCCATATGTGTGTATCAGAGTAAAAGTCATAAAACGCAGCCCTAAACGTTAACGGTGGCTTTGCTGTGGATAGAGCGCAGGGCGATAGATATCGACAATACCCTATAGGAGGAATGTGGGTGTCGTGAGCCAATCAGGCCAGGACAACTCATTTATGTTTTTTATATTGTTGTTTTGTTTTCCATTTGTTTTTCTTGTCACCGTGTTCCTGGTGCCAGCACAGCATTCCAGTGGTGTGTACTGTGCTGACAAGGGCACATGGCTAAGATTTCAATCTGTTTCTCTGCATCCATGTGAACCAGCCATGTTGCTGAGAAGTTTATCGACAAAAAGACTTCACGTACCTCGACTTTCTGTTAGGTGAGAGTATTCATCGCTTTCTGCCTGCTCTTCTCTTTGCAACTGTTGGTCCAAAGCTGTGAAAATGACCCCAAGTGAATTTGGCCCCATTTCTTCCCTTTTCTGTTTTTCATCTCAACGATGCAGGCTCCAAAGATTTGGGATTCCCAAATAGGAAGGAACCCACACCCTTTAAAGAAGTCACAGATAAGAGAAGAGTGGCAGGGAAGAACCACTTGCTTTTCCTTCCAGCACCACCATTTTCAGGCTCTAAATTCTCCGTGATCCACAGCATGAAGCCAGGACCAATACTTCCAGACCAGCCCTTAAAGTGTTGTCCCACCACCTAGAATCTCCTGTTTTCAGTTCCAAAAATACTGAACTGCTTTCTCAGAAAAGGAAGAGACCTGTGTCTCTCTCACATCTTCCTTCACTTGTTCCGAATACTAATGTTTGCAGCAGGAATTCCACGAAGTTTCTGGAATGTGGTTGGCATTGTTCCTAAGTTGAAGACATGTCTTCTTTTGTCCCCAGTATAATATTTCTTTGGTCTTCCTTTTGAAAGGGATTTTTTGGGTCAAGAATGGGAATCAGTCATGTGTAAACTTGCTCTTATACTTCCATATTCCTTGGCTATCTGAGTTTTCTAATTTTTCTAAAATTACTCTATATTATTTGTGTAATTTTAAAATATTAATGCAGCTATCTAAATTCCTTCCTAGTATATACCAATCAACCAATCAACCATATAATTCTTGAGTTTATAAAATATTCCAGAATGACATTAGCTAAGCTGTCATTTGTTTACATAGAGCCTCGTTTGGTCCTTTTACAATTAGTATGACAATTATATGAGCCAACCAGAACACACTGATGCTCAGGAGAATATGGGTGAAAATGATACTATAAAGTTTTGATTCTCCTCTGAGGCATTCTCCTCAAGTAGTTTAAACCCAAAGCTATTATAAACAGAGTAACAACCTCAGCACTTAGAGTAACATCTGGGTTCTGTTTAAAATATTTCCTTAATTATAATCAAAGGTTTTTTTTGCAGTTTCAGGGATTTGTGTTGTTGTCATTATTGGTTTCCAGTGAAAATCCCTCACTTGTGTTTCCTTATATGACAGTCTTGTGTTTCTGGGAGGCAGAGCTGAAAAAAACATGATGGCAATTGCTCTGGAAAGCTTGTCTCCTTATTTTGCTCTTTTTTGTTTGCTGTTTTTGTTTTTTGCTCTTTTAAATTTTGCACCCAAGCATTAATTTTCTTTCAGGGATAGATCCTTTAAAAAAATATATCAAATCATGCAGAAATGAAAGTTGCCAAAGATGAAGGAAACCCAGTGAATCTTGAGGAAAAATGTTCAAAAAACAAGCAAACATTGCTGGGGGGATTTACTTCCCCCTGAAACGTAGAAACCCTGAGCAAAATAAGAGCTACGTAAACCCAGGATGGTGTTCTGTGATGCTCTTCTGCTTTGCTGAGAGACTGGAAACAAAGCCCAACTAAGCCAGCAGAGCAAAACCTCTCAGGGAGCCACGGTAGAGAGATCAGTTTTGATTTTAGGACTTCACACATGATTTCAGACTAATGTCCTTCAAATTATAGAGAATCAACAGAATCCTGGTCTCATTTTGACCAAAAAATAAAAGCAGAAGAAAAATACTACAGTATCAAGATAGGATCTCAATGATAAGGTGACTCCAGTGTCCACACAATGTAAAAGAAGAAAAGGAAGCAGGAAAAAAGGAACTGTTAGTCACTTTGTGCTAAAACTGGGCCACCCTGGGAAGATGAGACAGTCATATTCATATATTTGCAATAAAATGTTCAAGAAGTGGTACCTTAGTCATATATTCTGTGTCTTATTCCTTGAAGCATTTTGAAGTTGAAACAACAAACAAAATAAATATAAAACAAATCACAAAATGGTAGGCATTAAGATAACTATATCTATAATTACTTTAAATATAAATGAACTAAATACTCTAATTAAAAGGCAGAAATTAACAGACTTGACTTAAAAAGCAAAATCCAATTATGCATTTTCATAATCAGAACATTTCTGGTTTAAAATTTCAAACTCACAAGTACTCTAAAAAGATACATGCACTTTAAATATAAATTCACTGATAAATTGAAAGTAAAAGGATGGAAAAAGATATACCATGAAATTAAAAAGCTGAGTTAAAGCAGAGATAAAGTGGGATGTTTCATAATGATAAAAGCATCCATTAATCAAGCAGAAAAAACTCTGAAAGAGCCTCAAAAAAAAAAAAAGCAAAACTGATAGACCTACGAAGCCAGCTTGTCCCTCTAACTCTAGCCCAAACCCCTATTGCTAGGGGGAAAGCAAGCCAGACACCCCTTAAGAAATCTTGTCTGTTTCCAGTTCCTGTAGTTTCTCCCTACACAATAACTAAAAGGGAAATGCCTCTTCTCACCCCCCTCTTAGCTCTCTTAAACATAACCACCACCATGGAAAACTGGGATTGGCAATTTACACCAAACCCCATCATCTATTACAATCGCTCCCTGGAGTAACAGCACAGAAGAAACTAGCTGTGCCTCAGAAGCTCTTAGACAGCAAATGGGCTTCCTCGCTGCTGTGGTGCTGCAGAATCACAGAGCCCTGAACGCGCTAACAGCAGCATGGGGGGCAGGGGGAGCGTGCCTATTTCTCAAGAAAAAATGCTGTTTTTATATAAATCGCTCCGAAACAGTCCTAGACAGCATTCAAAACCTGTAAGAGGAAGCCCACCAACTTCAGGGGGCTGCAGCCTCCGAAGGCACCGGGCCTTTCTCACTCTTGTGGTCCAGGATGTCAGAGCTGGCTCCCTTTTTGGGCCCACTTACCACCATCTTCTTTATCCTCTTAGGGGGGCCATATATCTTCAAAATTTCTAGGTTTATTTCTTCCAGAACCAATGCCTTCCAAAACAAGATATTAGTCACATGGGGATTTCAGCCAGTTCCAACCACAGTGTTGAACCCGTCTGCCCTCGACCTCAATAGAATCCAGAGAGGTTTACGCCCTGTCAGGCAGGGACTACTGCCCTAACCAGCGGGAAGTAACTACAGAAGAATGATCATCGCCCCTCAGCACCCCCTTACGAATAAGGGCGTGAACTCTCTGAGGGGGTAATTGAGGCAAGTTAATAAGGGTAATGGAGCAGAAGACAAGCCACAATATGGCCGACAGACAACATGGCCAGCAGACCGCATAGCCAGCAGACAGCATGGTCGCAAGACCTTGCTGGGACCTTGAGTTTAACCTTGAGATCCCAGTTTCTCTCCAGGGAGACCTCCCCTTGGCCCCAGACATTCCAAAAAGACCTCACCATTGGCCCATCCCCTTATCATTAGCAAGGGGGTGGAATAATTAACAGTTTAAAAGGTAATCACAGGAGGCAGAGCTTGTGCTCTCTACCTAGAGGAGCCTGCACCAAATCTTGGTGTGTATTTCTGTCTTTCTCTCCCATTTTTCAGCAAGCTCTGTTCTTTCCCCCATTTCCCAAATAAGTTCTTTTTACTGGCCTAAAAGAAACAAACCAAAAACAACAACAAAAAACCTGATAGACCTAAAGGGAGAAACAGAGAAGTCCACAATCTTATTTGGATTTTAACCCCATTCTCATCTAATTTGATAGATCAACTAGACAAAAAAAAATCAGTAGGGATATGGAAGATCTGAATTACACTATTAACCATCTTGACCTAAATTGCTATTTACAGAGGACTATCTCCAATAACTGCAGAATACACATTCTTTTGAAGTGCACATAGCATGTTCATTAAAATACATCGTATATGCTGGGCCATAAAACAAAGTTCAATAAATTTTAAAAGATTGGAATCTTACAGAACATATTCTCTGACCACAACAGAATTAAATTACAAATTACAAAAATATATGTAAATTTTCCCCATATATTTGGAAATTAATACACATCTGAATTATTTACAGGTCAGAGATGAATAAATCTTCCTCCACACTCTGTCATGAAGCCATCAAGTCTCCTTTTTATAAGACGATCACTGATCACTGTTACCAATCTCACAAATTCTTCTAGAGATATTCTATGCATTTTCAAATATGTACATACATGTTCTCTGTCAGACGAACAGCAGCCTACACTACGTTACAGCTTGCTTTCTTCACTTAACAAATCACTTGGAAGTCTTTCTATAATTAGAGTATTTAGAGATGCCTCACTTGTTGCAATGTATGGCTGAACCCTAATTTATTTTACCAGTTTCTTTATCAATCATCATTTTAGATTGTTTCCAATGCTTTACTTCTACTTAGGAGTGGAATTATTTGGATCAAATGATAGATCTATTAGGAAATGTGATTGAAAATTCCAACTCATTTTCTCTAATATTGTACCAATTTTCACTCCAGCAAACAATGTGGGAGTGTGTAGAGCTCACTTTTAAAATATGTGTACTCCTCGAACAGCATTATAGTAGGAAGGTCTTGAAGATCTAAATAGGAAAAAGGTGATGGATTGGGTGAACATGAGCTATGCACATGAAACAGACTTGTATTTCAAATGTCCGCCAGCAGACACCACCACCTGCTGTGTCTGTGCACAGGGACCCCAGAGCAGTTCCCCGATGGGTGTGAACACAGGGATCCCAGGAACACGAGATCCTCATTTCCACACTTGGCACCAACCCTGTTTCTGCTATTGAATTTGGGAGTAAACTCGGCATTTATGCCTGCAAACCCAGGATAATGAATCCCCGGGCAGAGTGGACTGATGTGCAGTTCTTTTATATTAATGTTCCCACCCAGCTTGTGAAGAAAATCCTAAATTTGACTGAGCCTTCATCACAGATGGGTGACAAGTCTAGGTCTAGATGCCAGAAACTAGTATCTTGCTCTTGTTTCTGGAATGCCATCCTCCTACCTGGTGGGGTATCCTGTCAACAAAAGTGAGTCATTATGACTCCTTGGTATGTAAAATATTGAATATTGCCATCTTGATCCCAAAACAGATGCCATGGGTCTGCTTTTACTATTGGAATCAATGGTTGATTGTTTGTGGAAGGTCCATTAGGATACTGTGTACGAAATCACCTTTTCCAGTCTCCAATAACCTTCAAAAGTAAATGTGTTCCTGAAAAATGAGAAACTGACATTTCTTGCCAGTTGGATCATTGATATTACCATTTCCCATGTTTGACTCCTTATAACACATTCATGTTACCTAGTATATTTAGTTAGATATATGAGTATATCTAATATACTCTCAGGTTAAGAATGATCCAACAATCCCATGCCTATACTCAGAAGAACTGAAAGTAGGGATGTAAACAGATATTTGTACACTGATGTTCACAGAAGCATTATTCACAATTTCCAAAATATGGAAACAACCCAGGTGTCCATCAACAGATGAATGGATAAACAAAATGTAGTATATGCATACGATGGAATATTATTCAGCTGTAAGGAGAAATGAAGTCGTGATGCACATGACAAGATGGATGGACCTTGAGGATATTATGTTGAGTGAAACAAGCCAGACACAAAAGGCCAAACATTGTGTAATCTCACTAATATGAACTAAATATAGTGAGCAAAGTTATGGAATTAATCGCCAGAAGTTTGGTCACCAGAGATAGAATGAGGATAGAGAATGGAGAGCAGTGGTTTAATTTGTGCAGAATTGGTAATAAGTTTGATTGTAAATGTTTGGAATTGGATAAAGGTGATGCTAGCACATTAGAGGGAATGTGACTAGCAGCACCATTATGGGGGTATGACTGTGGTTGGAAGGGAATGTTTAGGGTTGTGTATGTCACTAGAAAAGCTAAAGGATGAAACATAGGACTGTATAGCATAGTGAACCTTGTTGCAGGCAATGAGTGTGGTTAATAGGACAATAAGAATGCTTTTCAATGAAGCAGCACAAATGCACATTAGCATTACAAGATGTTAATAATAGGGTGGTATCTAAGTTAAAATGCACCTAAAGCAAACCATGGACTATAGTGAATAGTAATATATTAATAATTTTATCAATTATGAAAAAAAGAGAATTTTCATAAGTAACAGAAACCAGACACAAAGTACTGCATATTGTTTGACTGCATTTATATAAAATATAAATAGAACTTCATAGAGATGGATTTAGATTAGCTGATATATATGGCAGGGGATGAATAGAGGGATTGAAAGGTAACTGCTAAGGGGTGAGGGTTATTCTTTTTGGAGTAATAAAAATGCTCTAATATTGATTGTGATGATGGATGCACAACTCTGTGATTATACCAAAACACATTGAATGTACACTTCGGATGTATTGTATGGTACATGAATATATCGCAAAAAAAAGTTTCTAAAAACTAAAAAGGAACATATGGCTACCTAAATCTACCTGACGTAGAAAAAAAAAATGTTGAAGACCCAAATCCAGAGTATAAAGTTCTTATAAAGAAATTTAAGAGTGTGGGTATCCTTAAGAACATTTCATAATTATTCACAAGGTTTTCTTGATTAAATATTGTTTTCCTTAGTTACTTATTCAGTTAAGTTCACATAGAACTTCAGAAAGGAAAATAGTTCAATCCCTGCATAAAATACAACCATGATGAGTAAAGTCATGATGCAAAGTAATGCTTTACTTTACTTGCTTTGGGAGTGTATTGATTTGAACCTGTCCAGAATTTTGCTATCTAGAGTGTGTGTGTGTGTGTAACATAAATATTATAAGATGTTATAAAATTGTCTCATGCGACTGTGGGGGATGCATGAGTCCAAGTTCCATAGGGCAGGCCACAAGTTGGGAATGCTGATGAAGGTTTTTGATGAATTCCCCAGGAGAAGCTGGCTGGCTGAAGTATGAGATAGAAATT
>JAQZBX010053069.1:0-18550 GCA_029593785.1 Cabassous unicinctus | reverse complement strand
GTGGAGGTGATGACAGTGGAGGTGATGACAGTGGTGGTGGCGGTGGAGGTGATGACAGTGGAGGTGATGACAGTGGTGGTGATAGTGGAGGTGATGACAGTGGAGGTGATGACAGTGGTAGTGGCGGTGGTGATGACAGCAGAGGTGATGACAGTGGCGGTGATGACAGCGGTGGTGATGGCGGTGGCGGTGGCGGTGTGTGTGAGTAGGGTGCATCCCCGCAGCCTGGCGGCTTCTGCTCCGAGCCCTGTGTGAGTGCTAAGCACAGGTCTAGGCCCAGTGCTGATGGGAGAGCCACACTTGGGTGTTGGTGCCACATCATGTTACCTTAAAACCCACACAGGCACTCCTCTCACGGTCCTTTCAAAGAAGGGCCTGGTACTTTTCTTTGAATTTAAGTCCGAAGATGAAATCTACCATCTTTCTTAAGTAAGTCATGCCTATAATGTAAAGTCTGTAATCTTCTACTTTTATTTTCTTTATTTGAGCAAAAATTTAAAGATGCTTGCAGAGACATCCGGGTGACGAGCCCTTACAGACTTTGTAGTTCTCCCATAGCTGATTTGTCACCTCTTTTTTTTAATTGCATCCCCGTTGTGGCACCTTCCCAGGATGCTCAGTTCTCTTCTGCACTCGTGTTTCATTGTCTTACTTCTCGTCTTAGTTTGTCCATCTGCCAGGACAAATACCACGTGGTGGGTTGGCTTAGCAACAGGAATTCATTGGCTCATGTTTGAGGCTAGAAGTCCAAACTCGCGTGTGCCAAGGCTGGCTTCCTCCTGGCGTGTGTTGTGCTGTGGCCCTGGCTGCTGTCACCCTGGGCAGCTCCTTGCTCGTGCCTCTGCCTCCGTCACAGGGCAAGCTGTTCTCCTTTCCCCTGCTTGTCGGCTCCAGGCTCCTCTGCTGTCCCCCTGACTTTTGGCTTCTGGCTCCTTCTCTTTGTAAGGCCTCCAGCGAGCAGGAGTAGAGCCACGCTTATTTAGTTGGGCCACGCCTTGAACGTAGAACATCTTCAAGAGGGCCTGTTTTCAGGAGCTCCAGTGAGGATTAAAAGCCTGTCTAAATCAGGGTGCTTCATGCGAGCTACCACGCTTACTGCTTAGTTAAATTAAGTAATCACAGTAGCGTGCACAGCTGGCCTGAACAGGGTTGTGAACAGTTGTCGTGACTCTGGGTTAGGACCGCACTGAGCTGGGGGAGGGGGCAGAGAGGGCAGTGGGGGGCCTGTGGCAGCGGGAGTCCCACGTGGGGCTGAGGCCATGCTCAGAGTGGCTTCTGGACGGAAGGCGGCGGTCCATTCATCACTAAACTGTCGAAGGAAAGTACCTGGACATGCATGAAATGAAAAAAGAAAATTAGAAGAAATATTTTTAAAAATTAAAAATAAAACGTTTAAGGTACAAGGGTTTCACTGTTGCTGACTCCTGGTTCTAAGGGATTTCTCATGGTCAGTAAGAAGACACAAGTTTACCCTCCTGGATCTCACCCTACTTTGTGACTGGTTTAAAATAAGAGAATAGTCACTGAAAAGTCACGTCCTGAAAAGTGCCTTGGTATGGGGCACAAAAAGTGGGAAATAGAGCCTCCCCACTTGGGGGGTACATATGAGATGGACTGGTAGCAGGTGCGGTGACAGGTGCGGGTTGCGGGTGTGGGTGACAGGTGCAGGTGACAGATGCAGGTGGTTAAAAGCATTGCAGACGTCTTTGAAGTAAGGGGGCAAGGGCTTAGGGAAGGGCACAGCTGGCCCGAGTTCTGAAACAAGCCAGTCCTGAGCGGGGCAGGGCCGGGAACGTCCGGGTATGCACTTGTGGGAACATCAGAGTCGCTGGGGCTGCGGCCCCTGTGCTCCCTCGCAGGTCCTCGCCGTGAGGATCGACGACCTGGACCACCTGCCCGAGACCACCACCATTGACGCCTCCTCCATCGGCATCGTTCAGGTGGGCCGCGGCTTCGAGAGGCAGGGACGCCTGCCGAGGCAGAGTGGAGGGCAGGGGCTGCCACGAGTGGCGCTGGGCCCCCCGGTCCACGTGACGCGCGGGGTGGATGGGGGCAGGGAGCCTTCCCGCTGGCGCCTCCCCCGCTGCTCCAGAAGGAGCGGGGACAGCGGTCCTAGCGGCCACTCCCACTTGGACACCAAGTCTCTCCCTTTGTCTCTGCCTCTGGTTCCAGAGCTCAGCCCTAAGGAGGTTTTGGCCTTGGGCTGAAATGTTTCCCTGGAGGCTTCAAGGCTCCATTTTTTGTTTGTTTTCTTTAGGAGGTACCAGGCATCAAACCCAGGCCTCACATGGGAAGCAGGCGCTCAGCCACTAAGGCACACCTGCTCCCCAGTGAGAGATGGTTTTGTCGTTTGTTTTAGGAGGTTCCGGGGATTGAACCTGTGACCTTGTACATGGGAGGCAGGCGCTCAGCCACTGAGCCACAGCCGCTCCCGAGCCATGAGTTTTTAAAGCTGTGCGCCTGCCAGCGCACAGGGGTGGTTGCGACGTGATTGGTCACGTCGTTGCCTTCACTTTTAATTCTTTTAACCGAAACAGAGCGCCCGCCCTGGTTCCTAGCGCTGCGGGTGGGTGGCCGAGCGGGGTCCCTTTCCCTCCCGTGGCTGACCCGGGGGGCCCACAGGTGGGTGCTGGGATGGTCTGGCTGCCCGTGGACTTGACCTCTGACCTGGTCGGTGGCTAAGTCCTCCTGTCCTGCAGCCGGAACTGACCCTGGATCAGGAGGATCCGGCGGAGGGGAAGCACGTGAAGGCTGCCAAGCGCACACACAAGAGAAAGCAGAAGCCGGAGGAAGAGGCGAGCGCGCCAGCGCCCGAAAGCGCCCCCTTCAGCGAGTACTCGGAGAAAGCGGCCGCGTTCCCGGGCGGCGTGGGCGACGAGACCAGCTCGGCCGTGCAGAGCATTCAGCAGGTGCGCTGGCCCTGCCGCTGACCGCAGGGCCCGGGGCTCAGGCTGTGGCCTTACGTCCCTCCAGGCCCTTTTGTGACGGGGACTCCCGCCCCCTGCAGGCAGCGCACCTGCCGGTTTTCCCTTCCGCGCTAGTCGGCGTAAGCGTTTCCGGGCGTTGGCCGTCAGTCACCTGCCGTGGTTGACGCAACGTGGCTTTCTGGCCTGTGAACGGGAGCCGTCTCCCCCAGGGTGGGGTTTGGGGTGGTCTCCGGTTTGCGGCGACCGTCGGGGGCCTCGCTAAGTGCGCTCTTTACTATGGAAGCGCGCCTGGCGTCAGAGAGCAGAGCCCTGCAGAGCAGAGCAGAGGCCAGAGAGGGCAGGGCGGGCGCAGCCAGCGCACTGGCTCCCCCAGTGGATCTGCCGCTCCGCTCACCCCCATAGCTTCTGATTTTGAGGCCCCCAGGCCCTGGCTCTGTGTCCAGCCCACAAGCCTCTCCTCTTTTCGGAGGTCATCCTGTGCCCCAAACTGTTGGGCAGTTTGTGGGCTTTCGTCTCTCGGTGAGAAAGAACGCTGCTGGTGCTGTGAATTGGTCCATTGCCCCTTTCAGGCTTCATGGTCAGAGTTTCCGTTTACAGCAGCAAGGGTATATTGAGAGGAGAACAGAAAGCGAAGACGATGCTTTTCGTCTCTTTCACTTCTTTCTCTGTTTTCCTAATCGATGACATTCACTGGTCTCGTTGCCTTTGTGGTCATGTTTCTATCTTGTTTCTCCTTTTTACTGGAATGGCTTTTCCAGGACAAAACTCTCTTGCTTTAGTTTTTACCCCAAGACGTGGGCACATGACGAGGCCAGTGCGGTGGCGCAGCTCCACCGTGGTAGGCGGTGTGGGGAGGGCGCGTAGCTTGGCGATTGTGCCCAAAGCACTGACTCCTGCCGTGGTGACTCTTGCAGGTGGTGGTGACCCTGGGCGACCCCAGCGTCACCACGCCCTCAAGCTCGGTTGGCCTGACCAACATCACTGTGACCCCCATCACCACGGCAGCCGGGACTCAGTTCACCAATCTCCAGCCGGTGGCTGTCGGCCACCTCGCCACCCCAGAGCGCCAGTTACAGCTGGACAACTCGATCCTGACAGTGACCTTCGACACCGTCAGCGGCTCCGCCATGCTGCACAACCGCCAGAACGACATCCAGCTCCACCCCCAGGCGGAGGCCGCCAACCCGCAGTCCGTGGCCCACTTCATCAACCTGACCACGCTGGTCAACTCCATCACGCCCCTGGGCGGCCAGCTCGGCGAGCAGCACCCGCTCGCGTGGCGGGCCGTGCCGCAGGCGGACGTCCTGCAGCCCCCGCCGCCCCAGGCCCCGCAGCAGCAGGCGGCTCAGCCCCAGGTCCCGGCCGAGCCGCAGCCGCAGATGTACAGCTACTGAGGCGCAGCACCGGGGACTGGGGGTGGAAACACAGGTGGTTTGGGGTTTTTGAGATTTGTTGGCTGGTCACCAAACAGAGAGAAAGATCATACATTGTGATGTAATTAAAGGTCGGCTTAGCTTTTGCCGAGTCATCTCCAAATCCCCCAGCGACCATCGCCGTCTGTCAGCTTAAGTCAAGTCGTGACCCCTGGCAGGCAAGGGTGGTCAACCTGAGGGTCCACACCCGGCCTCCCCAGGGCCGTGGTCCTGGGCGGTGGGCACACTCCCAGCCAGCCCGCACGAGACCCCGTTTGCTTGACTGATGGACACAGCAAGTGCTATGCTGCCAGCAACTCAGACGATTCCTTTTATTTCTTCCTTTTAGAACTCGGTTATTGTGCTAAAAACAGACAGCATTCACGTGGCAACGTGCAGCAGTGAGAGTTTGCTCCTCACTTCTGGGCTTTTTTAGTGAGTGAGCAGACAGACAAAATAGCGTCCGCCCTCTTCTCTGAAACTGGAGTTGAGGTGAATTTGTCCTGCAGCCGCGAGCTGAAGCCCCGTGTGAAAGATGGTGACAGCACGGGCTGTCCTCCAGGCCCCAGTCCACTGCGGGCGCAGGGCCGCGCGTCCCTGACTGGGGCGTCGAAGGCAGTTAGCAGTACAATACATAAGCCAATTTTTAGTAGAGTTTTTCCATGATTTTTTAACTTTATTTCAGGCGTACATTATGTATTCAAGACTGTTGTGGCCAATGTGGCTTTTCTTACTTGATTTGAACCTGATGAAGTCACTTGCACTGTAGGACTGGCTGTCCATGTCCACCTTTAGCCGACCGCCCGAGTGCAAAGAGACACCTCGGCGTGTGCAGCGAGGAGACCCTCGTGCCAGCACCCCTGGGGGCTCCTCTGGGGTTACCTCAGGATTCTCTGATGTCCAAATATATTTATTATGGCTAAAGGTCAGCCAAAACCCACAGAAAGAAAGAACAGGGAAGAAATTGGTGTTTTCTTTCTGTTTAAACTTTAATCCCAAAGGTTGAAGCATTTTGAGACCAATTTTCTATAAAAGTCTTGAACAAGTCTGGTGCTTTACAGTGGAGAGTACAGGTGTTTCTGAAATTCAGAGATACTGCGATTTCCTGCCAGGTGAAGAGGCCAGCTCGTAACAGAAGCATGAAATGACCTGAGCCAGGGCCCTGCCTGGCGGGGGACACGTGCTTCCATGCGTGTGCCCCGTGTCGGGTGGCGGCCTGCTGCCCGGCCACGCACCCAGGCAGAGCCGGGGGAGCAGCTCAGTGTTCACTCTTCTGATATTCTTTAGCGTCATCCAAAATGAAATGATGGACTTCTCTTGATGTGCCCACGATCGCTCAGTGGTGCCAGCGTCTCTGTTACTTGGGAGAGCATTTCGAAGAAGTGCTGACGATGAATCGATGGACAGATGAGGCCAGAGTCACGGACGTCGCTGAGAAGGCAGAAGGTGACTTGTCAAAAGGCAAATTTCTGAGCACGTCCGGGCATTCCAGGTGTCCGAGTGTCGAGGCTAGGGCTAGAAGTTGTTGTGTGCAATACCTGCGTTCATGAAGGAAGCTTCTCACACCGCAGCACGCGACGGGAAGCGGCAGGGTTCCGGCACGTCTCCCCACTGGCTCCCCTGCACACACTCCCACCTTGCAGCTGAATTAAGAGTGGGGGATGATTGACTTCTTAATTTATGATAGTTATTTTTGTGTTATTTATGTATATAATTCACTGCTTTATACATAATCGTTTCATCGAATGAACTTGGGCTAGGGGTGATATGTTTTCTAAAATATTGTCTCTGTTCTCCAAATATAAGTGGTTCAGGTACCCATGGAATCAGAGCTCCAAGGTTCCTAAGAGATAGTTTTTCTTTAATCACTAACAATTTCTTTTTGCATTTGCAGAAACGAAAGGGCCAACAAGCTAGTGGAAAACACAAACAGGCCGTGGGTTCATGATTCAACAGCCATGAGCACTTATCTTTTATTCCTCTTCCCTGAGAAATAAAGGCCTTTGAATTGCAATTTTATTTTTTTAAAGAAGGTATTTTGTGCCTGGAGTAAGAATGCGTCACCTGTTTTTAATGAACCTGATTTAGAGAGTGGCCCTGCCGTGCTACCACTGTTTATTTCAGTACCCACACACATCAGACTTCTTGTTATAATGAATGAGAACTCTGAATAAAAATCAGTCTTAATTTAAAAAAAAAATCAGTCTTAGTCCCAAGTTGACATATTTGGTCTTAATCGGGTCACTATTGGGGACAAAGTAGGTTCATGTTGTCTTAAAATGACTGCTGTGAATTTGCATGTAAGAAACTGGAGAGCCAAAAAAACCTCAGCCAGAAGCGTCACTGAGGCGGGGTTTCTGCATCTATATCATGGCTTATTGACAGAAAGCATCTGGTTTTCCTAACTGCTCCGAGCTACACAAATGTTATCCCACAAAGGAAGCAATTAGCTCGCTGTGGCCACCAGGCTTGTGAATTTATCTTGGTTGTGAAGTAATAAGCCATGGAAATTTATTTTTTTTGCCCGTGCGCTTGTGAAGTTGTCCAGTCAGGTCATGTGACGGTGTGAATCTTGCAGAAAGAGGCCACGGGGTCCAGCGGCCCGGCGGGGGTCGCGTGCCCCGAGTCGAGGGGGGCGGAGAAAAGCGTGCTGTGCCAAGTGTTTCCTGCAGGAGAGCCCCTGGAGAGAGCTGCAGCAGGCCGCGGACCTTGCACGCGGCGTCCGAGGCCTGGAGCCCGTGGCTTCCCAGCTCGAGGCGGCACCCGTGACTTTCCCATCGGATTTTGATAGGCCTTGGGACCGTTCTGAGAAGTTGTGTGTTTCGTGTCCCATCAGTTTGTATCATGAAAAATAAAAGGTGCTGTGACCTCTGGTTTTTCATTGCTGACCCTCGGCTCGAACTTCCCATTCCAGAAGGCTGAAGCACTTGTTGGTATACTTTTGAAACAGTTATAATTCCTGCTCTCGGCCACATCTTGACTCCTCTCCGGTCCAGAACACATAAAATGTTTAGATTATACGACACGTGCGTGCTTGCAGAGGGGTGAAAAGAGCTAGCTGAGGTCACCCACTCTCACCTTACCCAGGTATGGGGACTGACCCAGCCCTGCTCCCCATGAAGCTGGCCTCCTTCCTTAGTGGGGGGCGGCTGGGTCCCCAGGTACCGACCCCTGGCGTTCCCAGAACACACCTGAGAACACGGCAGTCCAAATCCAGCCCGTTCTCCCCTGTTGGCAAGTTTGCCTCGCACACGTGTCCTAAGGGAGGAGCGTCATTGGAACGTAAACCCACCCCGTGCTTCTGTCTTCACCGAGAGCCCTGCCGGCACACCTGCGCAGAGAGAGGCGCACCGTGACTCCCCGCCTGCAGTATCTGGTCTCGTAAGAGTTTCCTTCCCAGTAATGGCTGCTCCTCGCAGGATGTCCGAGTCGTCCAAGCTTGCCTGGCATTCGAACTTGGCCTGAACTCCAGAGCTTCTCTGCTCTCCCCTGAGCATTAGCCATAATACCTGGTACCAAGGAAGTAAAGGCAAGAGGGAACGGCCAGTAGATGATAGGAAATAGCCTCTGGAAACCCTAAGACGGCCCCGCTGCGTAGCCAGGGTGCTGGTTGGCTGAGAAGCGCAGGCACGGGGTTGTATGACGTGGGGGGCTGTCCACCAGGGCGTCAGCCACGTCAGTTCAGCTGGGCGCCCTGCCATGTTCGTCACCTGGGTGTCCCGCCATGTCCCCCTCATGGAATTCGTGACCTTCCCCCCACCCTAACCTGGCCGTCCTCTGCTGTCCCCTCACCGCAAACAGCTCCAAGCCCAGCAGTCACCCTGGACTCGCCTCTGCTGCCCACATTTACACCCCCAGCATTTTAAATCTGCACAGGTCTCACCGCCACCGCCACCACTCACCTCCACGGTTCCGGCTGACAACTGCCCCGAGTGGCCGCTGCTTGTCCCTCAGGAGTCTGTTCTCCATTCTGAGGCCTGGATGGTGCTTCTGAAGATGCATGTCTGCTTGTGTCTCCCACAGTCAAGCTCGACATCCTTCAGTGGATTCTGAGTGCTCGCCAGTCGACCCAAATCCTCCTGGGTCTCCACTACAGGGCCCTGACCCTGCTCTCCCCCAGCCGCTGTCCCCTCTCACCACACTCTCTGCCCCTCAGGACATTTGCACCTGCCTTTCCCCCGACCAGCACGCCCTTCCCTTGCTGCTTCATTTGGTTGATGCCTACGTGTATCCCAGATTCCCACTCAAACTCCACTTCCTCAAAGAAGCCTTTTCTCGTTGATGGTGCAGTAACAAACAACCCGAAAGCATCAGTGGCTTAAAATAACTATTCCCTTCTCTTTCGAGCTGTTTGACTGCTGGGGGCTCAGTCATGTCAGCAGCTCAGAGAACAGCTGCTCTGCCTGGTTCGCTGGTTGTACTAGAGGGGAGAATGTACAGGGGTGTCTCACATGCCCAAATTCTCTCACCTGAGCACGTCTTTTGGCCAAGAAGGAATAACAGTGACTAGATGTACCCTTCTCCCTGATATATACACACACACATTGAAAATACATGAAACTTTGATATAAATGAAAGAAATTGTTAGAATCAAGGCTATTGGAGCCATCGGCCACCAGGCTGAAGGCCAGTGACCCTGAGAGTAAGAAACAGGGTGAGCCCTGCTATTGCCCAGCCACAGGCACGGAGAGGGAGCCAGAGCAGAGCCATGAGGTGAATCAGGGAGTCCAGGCTGGCCAAGGAGGCTGGAGCTGTGAAGCAGAGTAACAGGCCGCTGGGTCAGCGGAGAGCCCTTCCTTTTTCCCGCTGCTCAGCGTCCGTGCTGGGGGAGGAACACAGCTGGTTTAAGCAGTTGCCCGCTGTAGGGCACCTGGACGGCTTCCAGTTTGGGGCTGCTCTGAATCCCGCTGCTGTGAACATCTGTGTGTGTGTGTTTGTGTACGTATGTTTTCAGTTCTCTGTGGTAAATGCCGAGGAGTGAGAGGGAAGCCCACGCAGGAGCCAGGAGGCAGCGGAAAGTGGACGAGACAAGCAGAGCCAGCTGGCCGTGTGAGGGGAGGCAGAGGTGCGGGCCGAGGCTCCCCAAGGACCGCGGCCACAGGCTGGCGTGAGAGCACGGCCTTGCCGGACACCTTGGCTTGCGACTTCTGGCCTCTAAAACCGTAATATGACGTTACAGAGCAAGATGGGCGGCGTCACAAGAGAAGCGCCCCCTGGATATCTAAAAGCCTCAGCTCCTCAAGGTCCATGATGCCAGCCACCTGGGCAAGTGCACTCACGAGCCCATGAACGCTCTTGTACCATCAAGGCCCCATCTTCCCTTCAAGCTCATGTCATGGGAGAAGGAGGTGGAGGAGTCCTCCAGTTGCATGTTCAGGAAAGACAAGGCTCTACCAGTTACCTGGCTCGGGAATCCAGCAAGTAGCCGCGAAATGTGGAAGAAGGCGCTGAAGTGAGGCTCAGGAAGGCGCCGACAGGGAGACTGGGACAAGGACCCTCCCAGCCGAGCAGGAGATGCACCGTGGCCTTCTGGCCCGTGGCCGCTTCCTCCGTTCGAACCCCTCCGTGGTAATGACACTGAAATCCGCAGAATATTTTTTTCAAATACAAAATCCAACAATGGAAAACAGACCGGCAGACAGCGCCCCTGAGTGTGATTGCCGGTGGAAAGGTCAGTGTAGGACTGATCTGGGGGACAATTATGGAGACACCTGTTACCCGACGTCACGTGGTTTGGATTTCCCATTCAGTGGTAGCACAAGGTGAAAAGATGGTAAAAATTATTCTAAAAGTAAACTTTACATCCTGAGATCATGGTTTGTGGAGATGAGAGAAAGAGTTTGCTCAGCTCGGATGGGTCAGGGAGAGGAAGGCTCCTGTGTTTTTCCTAAGTGTTGGGAGGAAATGTACTTCCCCAGAGACCAGAGCTTTGAAGCACTAAACAGATCACTGGAGTGTCATATCCAGGTAGAACTGCCACTTGGAACTTCTATGTCTTCATGAGGCTCTTGGAATTGCTGATCTCCATTTAATTTAATCTTATTCATAACATTACGTAGTAATTCTTTTTTACTTCTTTTTTATCAGAGAAGCTGTGGGTTTATAGAAAAATCATACATAAAATACAGGGTTCCCATATACGACCCCATTACTCACCCCTTGCATTGGTGTGTGACATTTGGTACAATTGACGAAAGCACTCTTTTTTTGTTATTAGTAAGTCTTTATTTATTCATTGTATTAACCCAGGGAAAAGAGAGGAGGGAAAAAGGACCAGCATGTGTTACAAAATGGCAGCAGAAGGGACAGCAAGTTCTCAGTAAAACAGCAGTGATGGGGTCACCAAAGGCCCACAGTGCAGGAGTGTGGGCAGGGACAGGACAGACAGGTGCTCGCTCTCCTACCCCCGTCCTCCCCCAAAATTCAAGATTCCACACCAAGCCTTGGCTTCTAGCAGTCGATATGGAGTTACCTTCTTCCGTCTCCTATTAAACAATCTTGTGACCACTTTGACATCAGTTCTTGCACCTGCATAAAAGTTCCTGAGTGACTTGTATGTACATTCATCTCCCCTTTCTTGATCTCTCACCTGCACGTTCTCAATGGAAACCTCCCCTTGTTTCTCTCTGTCCTAGGGTTGCTGGTTAAGTAGGCTTGGTCAGTCCAGAGCCAGTAGTGTTACTCTTTTGGTTCGAATCTCATCAATAAATGGTCTTACCTCAGAAGGCTGGGAATGAGGGATGGAGTGTTTCTGGATTATTCAGGTGTTTTGCACAGATTATTGGAAGAGTTAAATGTGTGTGGGGGTTTGGGGAGGAGAAGGTGGAGAGGGCGATGGGGTATGTTCTCAGAACAGAGGTATTGTCCAAAACAGGAAACAGGGGAAGGGGGACACAAAGGGAAGGAAGGCTTGAAACCCACCCCCAGCGTGTTTCAGATCCTTTTGCCAGGCACAGAATCCTCTGTCAAAGATGCTTTGACTGTTTTCCTTTCAGTACAAAAAAAGAAGTTTGTAAACAATAAAAATGCCAGCAGAACACAGAGGAGGACATTATATTACACCAGCTAGGCCACCCAAGTGGGTGACCCAAGTCACCCAACCAGCCACTCGCGAAGTCCTGCGGAGCCCAGACGAGCACAGGAACGAGAGGGGCAGCTTTGGGAGAGACAAGGACCCAGGCGCAGACACACTCCCCCCAGTGCGTTCCAGTGCGTGTCAGCACAGTGAGGTAGGTTTGCAGTGACCCCACAGCAAGCAAGCGCAACCGCCTTTCTCCTACTTTCCACGACACTAGTCACTCCTGCTGCAGGGGAGGACACCGGCTCTGGGCACCGCAGAGCAGCCTCCACTTACGGTCCCTCTAGAAGCCAAGCAGGAAAATTCCAGATTTTGGAAAGGTTGAGGATTTTAGTCTTTGCTTCATGCATCCATCCTTGGACGCGTACACACACCATTACGCATGCAAGCCCAGCCTTATCCAGGGAAGGATGGATCTGGTGAGCCCAGCAGTCCCGTGCCCTGGGACTGAGAGGTCGGAGCAGGGATCCCTTATCACATATCTAAATAGCTCACCTAGCCTTGGCTGCCTCTCTTGGCCTGTAACCTGGCCCAGCCTCTTAGCCTCCCTGCACCAGCTTCCCGTTTACACTAATTTCCAGTCTTCCAGTAGGCGATGAGGTCATGGGGCCACCCTGTAAAAACCTAGTCTTCCAGGAAACACTTCCCAGCTGGAGGGATTTCAAGAGGACATGGTGGCAGGAAAGCCAGCTCTAACTGACGAGAGTTTGTTCTCTGTGGCGGTAAAGCAGGGCTCCTGCTGGCAGCCCCGGAGCTGCTGCCGACTTCTCCCTGAGCTGGCTCGTATGCGAGGGAGCACAGTGCAGGAATGAGCGCCTCGGGTTAAAATAAACAGAAATGCAAAACCGGAATATTTCTATTAAGAAAAAAAGTTGGATGCTCAGGGTACATCATGCGCACACAGCTAGCGCGGTTGGCATCCTGGCGAAAGGGGGACCCAAGGTGCAGTCATTCAGGGGGGCAGATAAATGGAATTGCATTGGCCCAGAAAGGGGCAGAAGTGCGCTCAGGAGCAGCGGGGCTGCAGCTGTCCCAGCATCCTTTTGTCTGATTCACCACCCACTGTCTGTGTCCGTCCCCAGCACCCTGTGCCCAGAGTGGGTTAGGAGGAGACAAGACCTGGCACAACCCGGAGACTCCCTTCCCGATAAAAAGGTGGCTGTTGGTCTGGGTCCCTCACTCTGGTCTCACACGTAGTCTTTTCACCCTGGCCTGAGAAGTCTTTTTGTGAATCCTTCTTTCAAAGGAACACAACTGCCCCATCCAGGCCACTGTCAAAAAGCTGGAGACTCCAGGGGCATGTCTTCCGATGCTCACTTGTATAGGCCTAGAGCATGGCTGGCGCTCGGCCTTCCCCTTTCCCCCCACGATGGAAGACGGGGTGATGCGTGGGCCCCTGAGACACGCAGGGCCAGCTGCCCCCTACCCATCCTGCCCCACTTTCTCCACTCTGCCGACTGATGCCTCCTCCTTGGCACCTCTGGCTGGCAAAAGGCTTGCCCGCACCTGCTGTGGCTCAGTGAAAGCACAGTTTTATGACTGTCCCATTAACCATAGTCCATGGGTTAACTTAAGGTTCAGTGTTTGTGTTGTGCAGTTCCACGGAATTTTTTTTTTTTTAACAAATCAGCTTTATTGATACATATTAATAAAGCATACAATTCATCCAAAGTGTACAATCAATGGTAATTGATATAATCACATAGTTGTGCATTCATTACCTCAATCATCATTAGAGCATTTTCGTTATTTCAATAATAATAATAGTAAACGAAAAACAAGCAAGAAAATTCTTCACCTCTCAATCTGTTTCCCCTGCTGTACCTAGCTGCTATTTCTGGCTATTCTTGTGCAATTACTATTTATTTATTAAGCAGTTTTCTTGAAATACAGTCATGTACCATACGATCTATCCAAAGTGTATCATCAATGGCTTTTAGTATAATCACAATGCTGTGCATTCATCACCACAAAAAAATTTTAGGACAATTTCATCACTCTGAAAAGAAAAACTCCACACCCCTCAGCAGTCCTTCCCCAGCACTACATAACTGCTAATCTAACTTCACCATTTTTTCCTTTAAGATTTATTTATTTACTTCTTCCCCTGCCCCCTCCTCCAGCTGTTTTGGACTCGCTGTCTGCTCTCTGTGTTCTTCTGCGTCTGCTTGTCTTCTCTTTAGGCGGCACCAGGAACCAATCCTGGGACCTTCTGGAGTGGGAGAGAGGCGCTCAGTCTCTTGCGCACCTCAGCTCCCTGGTCTGCTGTGTCTCTTACTGTCTCTCCTCTGTGTCTCTTTTTGTTGTGTCATCTTGCTGTGCCGGCTCTCCTGCACGGGCTAGCACTTCCCGTGGGCCAGCTCTCCACGTGGGCCAGCTCACTGCGTGGACCAGCTTGCCTTTCACCAGGAGGCCCTGGGGATCGAACCCTGGACCTCCTATATGGTAGATGGGAGCCCAGTCACTTGAGCCACATCTGTTACCCTAACTTCATCTTTATAAATTGATTTATATTTACATTTTATATAAATGGAATCATACAATATATAGGACTTTGTGTCTGGCTTCTTTCACTTAGTATAATGTGTTTTTTTTGGTCTGATATTGACATATTGTAATGTTAACATACATTTGTTCAATTCAAAGAAAAATGTTCTTATATAAGCAATTTTACCCATATTCATATTTCACATGCAGTTTTACTATGTGCAGCAATTTAACATTATTGATGAATTCCAAAAAGAAACACGGATTCTGTCTGTAAACTGGTCTGCTCCTCTGGGGAAGTGATACCCTTAGATTGTTTGAATTCAGAGGTTTCACTTTTACTTGATCAAATTATGACTCGGGCTTTGAGTGGGCCACGTCAGTAGGATGTTCAGTCTCCATCCCTTTGGTGGGCAGGGACTCACAGAGAAAAACGACAAGGCACAGGAATTAGTGGAGTTTTGATCCTGGAGCCCAGGAACTAAACACACAAAGAAGCAGATACGTGAGGAAGGAGAGAAGTCTCCATTAAAGACAGGCAGAGGCCTTGGGAAGAGAGATGAACTAACTGTTCACCTGATAGCCTACAGCTGGCCTTGTGGATAAAGCAGAGCAGCTGAGCCCGGAGAGAAACAAGCCCTGGGAAGAGAGGACCCCAGGAAGCCTGAACCCTTGGCAGCCATCGCCAGCCATCCTGCTCCAACACGTGGCAACAGACTTTGGTGAAGGAAGTAGCTTACTCTTTATGGCCTGGTAACTGTAAGCTTGTACCCCAAATAAATACCCTTTATAAAAGCCAGCAGATTTCTGGTACTTTGCATCAGCACCCCTTTTGGCTGACTAATACACTATGCTATACAGTCCCATGTTAAATTTTTTAGCTTTCCTTGTAGTGATATACATGACCTTAGACTTTCCCTTTAACCCCCTTTCACACCCACATAATAGTACTGCTAGTTATAGACATTATGCTGGGCTTTATCTTTTCTATTCATTTCCAAAGAATAACACACATCCTTTTTACCAATTCTGCATGAGTTAACCTCAGCTCTCCATTCTTAACCTCATTGTATTTTCTGGTGACCCATATTCAAGTTATTAACTCCATGAGATTACAAATATATTTAGTTCATAGTAGCACAATCATACAGTATTTGTCCTTTTGTGTCTGGCATGCTTCTCTCAACATAATATCCTTCAGGCTCATCCATGTGGTCATATGCTTTACGACTTCATTTCTTCTTACAGCTGCATAATATTCCATCATGTGAATAGACCACAGTTTTATCCGTTCATCAGTTGATGGACACCTGGGTTGTTTCGAACTTTTTGTGTATAATGCTGCTATGAACATCGGTGTATTAGTCAGCCAAAAGGGGTGCTAATGTGAAATACCAAAAGTGGGTTGGTCTTCATAAAGGGTATTTATTTGGGGTAGAAGTCCACAGATACCAGGCCATAAAGTGTTAAGTTTCTTCTCTCACCAGAGTCCATTGTCACGTGTTGTAGCAAGACAGCTGCCGACGTTTGCCAGGATTCAGGGTTCTTGGGTTCCTCTCTTCCCGGGGCTGCGCTTCTCTCTGGGCTCAGCTCCTTTGGTTCCTTCACAAGGTCAGCTGTAGGCGATCAGGTGAATGGCTCGCTTCTCTTCTCCTGGGGTCTTCTCTCTAATATCAAAACTCCAACTTCAAAACTGCGTCTCAAAAACTGCTACTCAAAACTGCTTCCTCTGTCCTTTGCCTTGCCTTTTATATTCGATTCCCCACCCACCAAAGGGGTGGGGCTCAACACCCTACTGAAGTGGCCCAGTCAACACCCTAATCATAACTCAATCATGCCCAGATTAACAGATGAGTTTACAAGCATGATCCAATTATATTTTTGGAATTCATAATTACATCAAACTGCCCAACTGCAACAATTGGTGTGCAGATGTCTGTTTGTGTCACTGCTCTCAGTTCTTCTGGGTATATACCCAGTAGTGGTATTGCAGGGTCACATAGCAAACATATATTCAGCTTCCTTAGGAACTGCCAAACAGTCCTCCATAGTGGCTGTACCATTCTGCATTCCCACCAACGAATAAGTGTTCCTCTCTCTCCACATCCTCTATAAGTTTTGTAGTTCTGTCTTTTTAATAGTGGCCATTCTAATAGGTGTGAAATATCTCATTGTAACTTTGATTTGCATTTCCCTAATCACTAGTGATCTTGAATATTTTTTAATGGTTTTTTTTTTTTTCCCATTTGTATTTCTTCTTTGGACAAATGTCTATTCACGTGTTTTTTTTTAAAAGATTTAGTTTATTTATTTATCTCTCCCCACCCCCTTGTTGTTTGCACTTGCTGTGTCTGCTCGTCTTATTTCTTTAGGAGGCACTGGAAACCGAACACAGAACCTCGGATATGGGAGGGAGGCACCTAATCACTTAAGCCACCTCCGTTCCCTGCTTGGTTGTGTCTCTTACATTTTTCCTCTTGTGTCTCGTTGCGTCATCTTGTCGCGTCAGTTTGCCATCCTGCTCGTCCTCTTTAGGAGGCACCAGGAACCTCTGCTCCATGCTTTGTTGTGTCTCTCATTATGTTTTCCTTCTTGTGCCTCTTGTTGCATTATCTTGTTGTGTCAGCTTGCCATGCCTTCCCGTCACGCCAGCTCGCTGTCTTCTTTAGGAGGCACTGGGAACTGAACCATGGACCCCCCATGTGGTAGGCGGGAGCCCAATCACTTGAGTCACATCCACTTCCCTCTATTCAAGTCTTTTGCCCATTTTTTAATTGGGTCAATTTGTCCTTTTATTGTTGAGTTGTATCTATTTATATATCATGGATATAAAACCCTTATTGGATATGTGATTTCCAAATATTTCCTCCCATTGAGTCGGCTGCCTTTTCATCCTTTTAATAAAGTCCTTTGAGGTGCAAAAGTGTTTAATTTTGAGGAGGTTCCATTTATCTATTTTTTCTTTTGTTGCTCGTACTTTGGGTGTAAGAGCCAAGAAACCACCACCTACCACAAGGTCTGTAAGATGCTTCCCTACATTTACTTCTAGTAGTTCAATGGTCCTGGTTTTTACATTTAGGTCTTTGATACATTTTGAGTTGATTCTTGTATAAGGAATGAGATGGGGTCCTCTTTCATTCTTTTGGTTCTGGATATCCAGGTGTCCTAGCACCATTTGTTGAAAAGACTGTTTTGTCCTGTTAACATGGTTTTGGTAGGCTTGTCAAAAACCAGTTGGCAGAGAGGTGAGGGTTTATTTCTAGACTCTCAATTCTATTCCAATGATCAATGTCTCTCTCTTTATGCCAATACCATGCTGTTTTGACCACTGTAGCTTTGTAATATGTTTCAAGGTCAGGCAGTAAAATTCCTCCCACATGGCTCTTCTTTTTTAGAATGCTTTTGGTTATTTGGGTGCACTTTCCCTTCCAAATGAATTTGGTAATTGCCTTTTCTAATTCTGTAAAGTAAGCTGTTGGAATTTTGATTAGTATTGCATTGAATCTATAAATCAGTTTGAGTTGAATTGACATCTTTACAATATTTATTCTTCCAGTCCAAGAACATGGAAGGTCTTTCCATTTATTTAGGTCTTTGTTGATTTCTTTTAGCATTGTTTTGTAGTTTTCTGCATAGAGGTCCTCTACTTTTTTGGTTAAATTGATTCCTGGTATTTGAGTCTTTTTGTTGCTATTGTAAATGGATTTTTCCCCTGAATTCCACCTCAGATCTTTCAATAGTAGTGTACAGAAACATAACTGATTTTTGTGCATTGATCTTGTATCCTGCCACTTAGCTGAACTTGTTTATTAGTTCAAGTAGCTTTGTGATAGACATTTCAGAATTTTCTAAATGTAGTGTCATGTCATCTGCAAACAGTGAGTTTTAACTTCTTTTCCTATTTGGATGACCACCCCCCCGCCTTTTTTTCTTGTCTAATTGCTGTAGCTAGAACTTCTAGCACAATGTTGAATAACAATGGTGACAGTGGGCATCCTTGTCTTGTTCCCGATCTTAGAGGGAAAGCTTTCAACCTTTCCCCATTGAGTATGATGTTCGCTGTGGGTTTTTCATATATGCCTTTTATCATATTGAGGAATTTTCCTTCTATTCCTATCATTGAAAGTGTTTTCATCAAGAAAGGATGCTGGATTTTATTGAATGCCTTTTTCTGCATTGATTGAGATGATCATGTGTTTTTTTTCCTTCAATTTGTTAATGTGGTGTATTATGTTAATTGATTTTCTTATGTTGAACCAGCCTTGCATACCAGGAATAAATCCCCCTTAGTTGTGATGTAGAAATCTTTTGATATGCTGTTGAATTCCATTTACAAGTATTTTGTTGAGAATTTTTGCATCTATGTTCATTAGAGAGATTGGTCTGTAATTTTCTTTTCTTGTGGTGTCTTTATCTGGCTTTGGTATTAGGGTGATATTGGCTTCATAAAATGTGTTGGGTAATTTTCCCTTCTGTTCAGTTTTTTGGAAGAGTTTAAACAGGATTGGTGTTAATTCTTTTTGAAATGCTTGGTAGAATTCACCTGTGAAGCCATCCAGCCCTGGACTTTTCTTCATTGGGTGATTTTTAATGAATGATTCAATCTCTTTAAATGTGATTGGTTTAAGTCTTGTATTTCTTGTAGC
>JAQZBX010053068.1:0-19000 GCA_029593785.1 Cabassous unicinctus | reverse complement strand
CTCTTTCATTCTTTTGGTTGTAGATATCCAGTTCTCCCAACACCATTTCTTAAAGAGATTGTTTTGTCCTGTTAACATGGACTTGATAGGCTTGTCAAAAACCAGTTGACTATATAGGTGAGGGTTTATTTCTGGGTTCTCAATTCTATTCCATTGATTGATGTGTCTATATTTATGCCAGTACCATGCTGTTGTGACCACTGTAGCTTTGTAATATGTTTCAAGATCAGGCAGTGAAATTCCTCCCACTTTGCTCTCCTTTTTTAGAATGTTTTTGGCTATTCCGGTGTACTACCCTTCCAAATGAATTTGTTAATTGCCTTCTCTAATTCTGTAAAGTAAGCTGTTGGGATTTTGATTGGTATCACCTTGAATCTATAAATCAGTTTAGGTAAGACTGTCATCTTCACGATATTTATTCTTCCAATCCATGAACATGGAATGTCTTTCCATTTGTTTAGGTCTTTTTAAATATCTTTTAGCATTATTTTGCAGTTTTCTGCACATAGGTCCTGTACTTCTTTGGTTAAATTAATTCCTAGGTATTTGAGTCTTTTTGCTGCTATTGAAAATGGAATTTTTCCCAATTTCCTCTTCAGATTTTTCAGTACCAGTGTACAAAAACATTACTGATTTTTGCCTGTTGATCTTTTATCCTGCCACTTTACTGGACACATTTATTAGCTTAAGTAACTTTGTAGTGGATATGTAAGGATTTTCTAACTACAAGATCATGTCATCTGCAAACAGAGTTTTACTTCCTCTTTTCCTCTTTGGGTGCCTTTAATTTTTTTTCTTGTCTAATTGCCCTAGTTAGAACTTCTAGTACAATATTGAATAACAATGGTGACAGTGGGCATCCTTGTCTTGTTCCTGATCTTAGAGGTAAAGCTTTCAACCTTTCCCCATTGAGTATGATGTTGGCTGTGAGTTTATCATATATACCTTTTATCATATTGAGGAATTTTCCTTCTATTCCTATCTTTTGAAATATTTTTCTCAAAAAAGTATGCTGGATTTTGTCGAATGCTTTTTCTGCATCAATTGAGATGATCATGTTGTTTTTTTCCTTCAATTTGTTAATGTGGTATATTACACTGATTGATTTTCTTATGTTAAAACAACCTTGCATACCAGGAATAAATCCCACTGTATCATGATGTATAAGTCTTTTGATATGCTGTTGGATTTGGTTTGCAAGTATTTTGTTGAGAATTTTTGCATCTATGTTCATTAGAGAGATTAGTCTCTAATTCTCTTTTCTTGTAGTATCTTCTCTGTCTTTGGTATTAGGGTGATGTGGGCTTCATAAAATGTGTTCAGTTAATTTTCCCTCCTCTTCAATTTTTTGGAAGAGTTTAAACAGGATCAGTGTTAACTCTCTTCAAAATGCTTGGTAGAATTCACCTGTGAAGCCATCTGGTTCTGGACTTTTCTTTGCTGGGAGATTTTTGATGACAGATTCAATCTCCTTAAATGTGATTGGTTTGTTAATTTCTTGTAGCATCAGTGCAGGTTGGTTGTGCATTTCTAGGAATTTGTCCATTTCATCTAGGCTGTCTAGTTTGTTGGCATATAGTTTCTCGTAAAATCCTCTTATGATTGTTTTTATTTCTGTAGGGTCATTTGTAACTCCCCCTGTATTAGTCAGCCAAAGGGGTGCTAATGCGAAATACTAGAGATTGGTTGGTCTTTATAAAGGGTATTTATTTGGGGTAGAATTCCACAATTACCAGGCCATAAAGTATATGTATCTTCCTTCCCTCACCAAAGTCCATTGCCATGTGTTGGAGCAAGACAGTTTCCAACATTTGCCAGGGTTCAGGCTTCTTGGGTTCCTCTCTTCCCGGGGCTTTGTTTCTCTCCAAGCTTAGCTACTCTGTTTCCACCACAAGGTCAGCTATAGACTATCAGGCTCACTTCTCTTCTGGGGCCTTCTCTCCAACATCAAAACTGCTCCCTCTGTCCTTTGCCTTGTCTTTTATATTTGATTGCCCCACCCATCAAGGGGTGGGTCTGAACGCCCTACTGACATGGCACAGTCAACGCCTTAATCGTAACTTAATCATGCCCAGATTAACAGACCAGTTTACAAGCATAATCCAATACATGTTTTTGGAATTCATAATTACATCAAATTGCCCAACGGATACACTCTACCCTCTGAATTCGAAAAAGACATTACAATATTCAAAAAACCTTAAATCAGTTACAATGCAAGTTCAAAATCATATCATAATCAGTTTAAAGAAATACACTTTGTCTTCAGGCAAAATCCCGTCTGCTTTGGACTTCTGAAACTTACAAAACCATTTAACTGCTTCCAATACACAAATGGAAAGACAAAGTATAAACATTTTCATTATCATAAGGAGAAACTGGGATGTTAAACATGAGTCATGTTTCCTCTACCATTCAGTAAAACTGCAGGGCATCCTCCATTCAATTTCAAAGTCTGAGAGTCATGCTTAAGACAATTGGTTCTTCTCCTTGGGGCCACATGGGGACCCACACTTTCCACAGGCTTGCCCAACAGCCATTTTCTTGTTCCCACCTTCATCAAGCATCTGGGTGTCAACCAAGCTCTAGACCTCACCCTCCATGTGTGTTGGGGTAATTGCCACACCTTACCCAATCTTTGGGTTAGAGACTTAGCAGCCCTAGTACAGTGAGGTGAAGACAACATTTCCCCTAACCTTTGGCATACAGGTTCAACCCTCTCAGAGCAATGGGTTGACCACCTGGCCTTCTCTAATCCATGGGGGACAGGAGCACCCCTCTCAGAACTATGGGGTGCTGATCTTAACTGCCCTAATCTTTGAGGAATGTGCTCCAACCTCCCTGTATTCTGGGACAGCAAAACTCTTCTTGAACATTGGGTTGGAACATCCACCCTCTTCAATTTGTGGGGCAAACTCACCTTCTCTGCTCCCTGGGACAGCAAAACTCTTCCAGAACATAGGGTGGGAACATCCACCCTCTTCAACTGCTGGGGCAAACTCACCCTCTCTGTACCCTCTCTGTACACATGTACCTCTCTTGGCCCAAGGTGATGTCTTAATTCCTGATCTCAGCTTACATGGTTTTCTCCTTAAATCTGTTTCTTCTTCAATGTCTCCTTTCCATGTCCTTTTTTGCCCAAGCTGGCAGTGGTTTTGTTCATACAGCTCTCTCAAAAATTTTGTTGGTTTAGCATGCAGGAAGCAGGGGTCCAAGCCTTCAGACAGTAATACTTTCCACAAATCTTTCTGAGATAACAGCATCTTCAATTCTGATGTACAAGTTCCAGGTTTAGCTAAGTCTTCAAATGGGGCACTTTCATCTGGACCTTGGTTTCCAGATACTTGGAAGTTCCAGAATCAGTTTCTGTTTTCTTTGTGCCCACAAGTTCAGTCCTTAGTGTATTTCGCTCATCTAGTGTTTTGCCGTAAGCTGCAAGGAGAAGCTAAGCCACATTCTCAGAGTTTACCTTGGAAAGTTTTTCAGCTAAATGCACTGTTTCGTCACTGTCAAATTCTGTCTTCCATATAACACCAGGAGTTAATCTTGTTAAGTTTTCTGCAACTTTAAAATATGGATCACCTTTCCTCCAGTTTCCAATAATAGTTTAATCATTTACTTCTAAGGCATCATAAAAAGTCTCTTTAGTGTCCATATTGTTATCAGCAGTTTCTTCAAAGAGATCTAGGCCTTTTCCATCAAGCATTTCACAATTCTTCAAAAGATACCCCTTACACATTTATAAAACCATTCCAAAATTTTTGGTAATTGCAAAAGCACTTCCCCACTTCTCAGTACCAAATTCTGTGTTAGTCAGCCAAAGGGGTGCTAAT
This sequence comes from Cabassous unicinctus, assembly GCA_029593785.1. Taxonomy (NCBI): domain Eukaryota; kingdom Metazoa; phylum Chordata; class Mammalia; order Cingulata; family Chlamyphoridae; genus Cabassous; species Cabassous unicinctus. Next base: position 15,167 of record JAQZBX010053068.1, on the reverse strand, counting down.
GCAAAATACCAGAGATTGGTTGGTCTTTATAAAGGGTATTTATATGGGGTAGAATTTCACAGTTACCAGGCCATAAAGCATAAGTTTCTTTCCTCACCAAAGTCCATTGCCATGTGTTGCAGCAAGACATCTGCCGATGTTTGCCAAGGTTCAGGCTTCTTGGGTTCCTCTCTTCCAGGGGCTGTGTTTCTCTCCAGGCTCAGCACCTCTGCTTCCCCCACAAGGTCAGCTGTAGACTATTAGGTGAACGGCTCGCTTCTCTTCTCCTGGGGCCTTCTCTCCAACATCAAAACTGCTCCCTGTGTCCTTTGCCTTGCCTTTTATATTTGATTCCCCTGCCCACCAAGGGGTGGGGCTGAATGCCCTACTGACATGGTCCAGTCAATGCCTTAATCATATCTTAATCATGCCCAGATTAACATACCAGTTTACAAGCATAATCCAATATATATTTTTTGAATGCATAATTACATCAAATTGCCCGAGGGCTACACCACCCCCTTTCATTTCTGATTGTATTTATTTGCATTTTCTCTCTTTTTTTCTTTGTTAGTCTAGCTAGGGGTTTGTCAATTTTATTGATCTTTTCAAAGAACCAGCTTTTGGTTTTGTTGATTTTCTCTATTTCTTTTTGTTCTCCTTTTCATTTATTTCTGCTCTAATCTTTATTATTTCTTTCCTTCTGCTTGCTTTGGGGTGGTTTGCTGTTCTTTTTCTAGTTTCTGTAGTTGTTCAGTTAAGTCTTTGAGTTTAGCTCTTTCTTCTTTTTTAATATAGGCATTTAGGGCTATAAATTTCCCTCTCAAGACTGCCTTCGCTGTATCCCATCAGTGTTGATATGTTGTGTTCTTGTTTTCATTTGTCTCAATATATTTACTGATTTCACTTGCAGTTTTCCTCTTTGAACCATTGATTATTTAGGAGTGTGTTGTTCAGCCTCCACACATTTGTAAATTTACTTTTTTCCTGTCTATTATTGATTTCCAGTTTCATTCCATTATGATCTGAGAAGGTGCTTTGTATAATTTCAATCTTTTTATATTTATTGAGTACTGAATTGTGCCCTCACATGTGGTCTATCTTGGAGAAAGAACCATGGGCACTTGAGAAGAATGGGCACTTGAGAAAGAATTCTCAATTTATAGCCCTAAATGCCCACTGAGTTAGATGCAGTGTTCTGTATGTGTCTGTTAGGTCTAACTTGTTTATCATATTGTCAAGTTCTCTGTTTCCTTGTTGATTTTCTGTGAGTGTGTTGTTGAAGTCTCCAATGATTATTGTTGAAATGTCTATTTCTCTCTTCAGTTTTGCCAGACTTTATCTCATGCATTTTGGGGCACCTTGGTTAGGTGCGTAGACATTTATGACTGTTATAACTTCTTGGTGAATTTTCTCTTTTATTAATATATAATGGCCTTCTGTATCTCTTATAACTTTTTTGCATTTAAAGTCTGTTTTCTCTGATAATATAGCTACCCCTGCTCTTTTCTGGTTACTATACATGTGGAGTATCTTTTCCCAACCTCTCACTTTCAGCTGGTTTGTATCCCTGGTTCTAAGGTGAGTTTCTTGTAAGCAGGATATGGATGGCTGATTTTTTTTTATTCATTCCATCAGTCTGTATCTTTTGATTAGGGAGTTTAATCCATTCACAATCAATGATATTACTGTAAATGCACTATTTACTTCCTACATTTTATTCTTTGGTTTTCACATGTCATCTTATTTTTTGCCTGCCTTTTTACTCTTTTGGTTATCCTTTCTGCTATTTTTTCTTCTATACTCTCCTCTAAGCCTCTCTTTCCTGTCTTCTTCTTTCAGGTTCTAGGGCTTCCTTTATTATTTCCTGCAAAGGTGGAATCTTTTTTTGCAAACATTTTAAATTTCTGTTTGTTTGTGAATATTTTATACTCACCTTCATATTTGAAGAGCAGTTTTACTGGATAAAGAATTCTTAACTGGCAGTTTTTCTCTTTCAGGCTCCTGATTGTATCATACCACTGTCTTCTCACCTCCATGGTTTCTGAAGAGAAATCTGTGCTAAGTCTTACTGGATGTCCCTTGTATGTGATGCTTTTCCCTTGCTGCTCTGAGAATTTTCTCTTTATCTTTGACACTTGAAATTCTGAGTAGTATGTGTGTTGGAGTAGGTCTATTTGGATTTATTCTGATTGGGGTACAGTGTGCTTCTTAGTCATGTAAGTTCATTTCTTTTGTGAGAGTTGGGAAGTTTTCAGCTATTATATCCTCAAATACTCTTTCTGCCCCTTTTCCCTTCTCTTCTCCTCTTAGAACTTCCATGGTACATATAATTTTGCTTTTTGTGTTGTCATTCAATTCTCTGAGCCCCTGCTCAATTTTCTCCATTCTTTTCTCTCTCTTTTCTTTTCTCTCTTCAATTTTAGCTGTTCTGTCTTCAGTATCACTTATTCTGTCTTCTATTATTTTGAGTCTGCTGTTGTATGCCTCAAATGTGTTTTTTTATTTATTTATTTATTTTTTTTATTGTGAGTAAAAATCAAATTTTTCACAATACAAACCAATATTTCTAAAATGATATATAAATATATATGCATATATGTGCATTTGCTTACATAAATGTTATTTATATACACACACACACATATATATATATATATTATGGTGCTTAGATTACCTAAATGTTACACAGAAATTACATGGATTCCCATGTTCCCCACCTCCCACACCTCCCATAACATCCCATTTAAGCATCTTTCATTAGTGTGGCACATCACCTGCAATGGATATACACATCCTGGGGCTTTGCCACTAAGCACAGACCACAATTCACATCGTAGACCACACTCTGTCCCACACAGTTCTGCATGGTATATGCTGATGTAAAATGGCCCATATCCGTCGCTGCAACATCACTCAGGACAACCCCCAAGTCCTGAAAAAGCCCCTGTATTACAACTACCATTCCCTTCCGTGCCCCAAAAGCATCTAGTGGCCACTGGCTCCACCTCACTGTTATAATTTCTTTCATTGTTTGAATCACAATATGTCTACAACAGAATACCATTAAGTCCACTCTAGTCCATAGCTCATCCCCCAATCCTGAGGGGACTGGGATGGTGATGTCCACTCCATCTCCAAGTGAGGGGGGGCTTATACCCCATGGATATAGTGGATGGGATTATCCTGCCTGCAGCTGCAGGCTCTCTCCATTCCCTGGGATGTCCGTTGTCTATCATCGTCTCCTCACCAGGTGACTTGGGTGAGCCCATTGTGCTGTAGAGTAGGAGTTGCAGCTCCACCGAGATTCCAGGCACAGATGGTACATAGGTAGGCCAGAGGCTCCAGTCTCTGGAAGTACACCTACAAACTCTAGCTTCACATATAGGTTTGAATAGAAGGGACTGATGGACCATGTGCAGGGAGGACTTATTTGAGTCCAACTCTGTCACTCTCAGGAACACAGATTCCAAACTAGAGCCCACTGATAAGGCATCAATCTCTGGGGCTATCCCCCACTTATATAGGACCTGGGTGTCTCCAGAGCCTTCAGGAGCCCCTGTGTGGGGTGATATCCACTTTGGTGTTCTATGAGATACTACTGAGGTGTGCATAAGCGTTACCTCTGGGATGACCTCCCGACTCTCTTTGAAGTCTCTTAGCCACATGAACTCATTTGTCTTTACCTTTCCACCCTTTTATTCAAGGACTTTTTCCAGTCGTGTTGCCAGTTGGCAATTGGTAGCAATCCTTCATTGCCAGGGACGTTCATCCCCAGGAGTCATGTCCCATGTTGGGGGGAAGGTAATGCATTCATATGTTGAGTTTGGCTTAGAGAGAGGCCACATTTGAGCAACAAGGAGGCTCTCAGGTGGCAACCCTTAGGCACCCCATAACAGTATGCTAAGTTTCAATTACAAGAGCAATGACTCATAAGGCTAGTCATCAATAACAAGAACCCATCAGTAGGCCATCCTCTTTTGCTAGATACTGCCCCTGCACTGGGGGACTGTTGCTGCTCCCTTGGAGAATGTGGCAGAGCTTTCCAGGCTGGGAATTCAGATTCCCTCATTTATTGAGTGATTGTCTACCCACCATGACCATGCCCCACCCTTGATCATTTGAACAATTTTATATATCTTTCATGTATATTCAGATGAACTTACACCCATGAATCCCCCATCCCAGACACCTCCCACCAATGATCCTCTGCAGCCCCCATTGTAACCCTTCTGTGATCTAAGCCTTCCTTGAAGATGAAGCCTATATAATAACCAAATACAATTAATAGGAAAATGAAATAATAATGATAAGCTTAAATGCAAGAGTTAAAATACAAGGAAACTCAGAGGAAAAAAAAACTAAAAATAAAATACAATTAGCAGATTGGGGCATTCAAAACATGGAAAAAAAACAAAAAAAATTCCTTTTTAAAAATTTATTCTTTTTTCCTTTTATCACTACATTATCGGATGTCCAGTGTAACATGACACCTTCGCCCTCTCATTCCCCAGTGTCTACCAATTTTTCATTTAATTTTCAAAGAAGTTTTAGGTCACAGCAAAGTCACACACAGAATACTAAAGACTCCCACATACCCAACCTCCCTCCCCCTTCCCCACCCCATATTAAAAACTTTTTTTTTATGGATGTTAGCATTGTTATAACTGTTATACAGATAGTGAAACATAGCTACTAAACATTGTCAATGGTTTATAGTATACTTTACAATTTAGACGGTACAGTTTAATAATTTTTTATGATATTTACCATGTCCTGTGTCCATTACTGTAAGGTAATGAAAAACATTTCCCATGACCACTAAATACCCAATTTGATCTTTTCTGTTCCTCCCCATCCCCCTGGGGCATATGACTCTCCCCTGTCTTGACTCATGGAATGACATGATTCATACTTACATGCCCTGGGAATTCTAACCTGCCCTTTCTAATCTACCCATCTGTCAACACTGCACCACCAAACCCAGTGATATCACTACGTTCTATCCTTCAATATGCAACTATACTCTATCACTTTACCATAGATTATATCCATATGGGTGATGGCTCACAACCTACTCTTCTCTTTCTCTCCCTTGTTAACCTATCTTTCAGACAATGGTTTCAGAGACTGCTCACTTTCCTCAATTCAAATCAGTGAGGTCATACACTGTTCATCCTTCAATGTATTTTTTATCTCACCTGTTGTGTCTTTCATTCCCATGAGCTCTGTTACTTTTCTGTTCAGGGTTTCAAATTCTTCTTTGTGTTCACTCAATGTCTTCTTGATATTATTTATATCTTTAAGTATGTTGTCTTTCAATTCATTAATTAGATTTTGGAAATTTGTGTGCATCTTGCTGATTAGGTCTCTCACATTTGGCATCTCTTCTGGCACTTTGATGTATTCCTTTTCTTAGGCCATGCCTTCTATTTTCTTAGTATGGTTTGTAATTTTTTGCTGATATCTAAGCATCTGATTAAGATATAGTTTACTCAGATGCTCAATTTCTTTCTCTTTTGTAGGGATTTAGTGGCAGGAGGCTGTGAGTTATCACTGCTCTTTGATTTTTGGCTCAAATTGAAATGTTAGGATTTTCCTGCTGGATGCCCAAAATTGGGCACTGGACAGAGTAATTGGTTGTATAGTCACTTCCTAGGGCTTGGGCAGGGAAAACATAGAGGATGGAAAAGGCCTCTCCTACTTATTTTTAATTTTCTTGCATGCTCTTCCTTGATTTGCCAGGAGAATGTGCTCTTCCACAGCTCTCAGTTTAATGCCTAGTTGGAGTGTATTTGTTGCAACACAGACCAGATCAATGTGATAGATCTTCCTGTCTGGAGGCTAGGAGCCTTGTAATTCAAACTTTCACTGAGACAGTTCCCCAGCCTTCTCTGGCATCACCCTCCCTTTACTCAGCCACAAAATATTTCCACTCCCCTCTTAGTCCTCAACAATTAGTCCCTGTTAGTAGAGGAGGAGATTGGGAGGGTTATATATCTTTAGCCACTTGCATGCTCCAAGGCAAACAATGGCATAGCCCCACCTTGCCTGGAAGGGCTCTTGGGATACAGCAGACCAAATTTGTGACTCAAAAGCTGAGTCAGCCTTAGGCTGTGTCCTTCTCTCTCCCCTTTCCTTGGGCATCCTCAACAATTGTTCCCAGCTGGAAGAGAGGGAGATTATAAGGGTCAGATTTCTCCAGTCCTTTGCTGGCTCCCAGGGCAAACTGCTATGTGATCTCACCTGGCATGATAGGGCTCTTGGCACACAGCACACCAACTTTGTAGGTCAGAAACTAAGTCTGCCTTAGGCTGTGTCCCTCTCTCTCCCCTTTCCTGGGGTGGTAGATCCCCAGAGCCCCTTTGCTTGTAGTCACAGGCCCAGAGGCCTGAGAATTCTAAAGTGTCTTTAATGTGGGGGAGGGTGCCAGCAGCAGCAGGCCCTGGTTTCAACTCCTATTTCTGGCTTTGCAATTTCCCTCCTGTGTCCCTATCTCTCCTCTGGGTGGTGTCCAGCCTTTGCCTGAAGATCCTATTCAGGGCTGTTTCAGCCTATCCTCTAGCTATTTTTCTGGAGGAGAAGAGGTTCCCATGTTTTACTCATCTGCCATCTTCCCAGAAGTCTCCATGTTCTATTTCTGAGGTCTCTCTTTCCTTATCTCAGCAGTCAGCCAGGGACCTGACAGATATTTTCTTCAATGCCAAGAACTGTAAAAAACAAAACAAACAAACAAAAAAAACCCAGAAAAACTCTTCCTTTCTTTACAGATTGGCTGTGAGCTACAGCACTGCTTCATATAAAATGTGGCTGCCCCCTACTCCTGTTTGACAGTCATCTCCTTCTTGGGTGGATCCTAAAGATCAGTCAGAAGTACAATCTTAGGGTAATGTTTCCTATACTGAGCATGCACAATAATCCAGGTACCCCAGGTTTATGTTAGCTCCAGGAGACCCTTACATCAATAAGAATCTCACTCCTCAGGCTTGTCCTGCCCAGGCTTTTAGGTCTCCCTGCTGCTTGACCCATTAAGTGTTGCTTACTGCATGTAGATTGTCTTCAAATGCTTTTATCAAATGCCACCTGAAAAGCTGCTCTTTCTTGAGATAGATGAAATGAATGCCAATCTTTATCCCAGTCCTGCAAGGAAACCCCAGAATGGACAAATATTCACAATCAGATTTATTTTTGTTCTTAGTGAAGGTTCATATTTCTTTCAGTGTACCCTATGTGTAAAATATGTTACAGTATATGGTTTGCAAGAGAGTGGCAGGAGAGAACATTGTGTTATAAGAATAGACAATTCATTTGAGAAGGTTTCTAAAAATTAGTGAAGATTAATATAGAAGTATTTGGAGAAATATAGTGCTTTATTTTTAAGATATGTATAGGCTAGTGAGAATGATCAGGTATTATTTATGATCCATAGATGAATTAGAATAATTGAAGGAGCAAAGTCTTTAAGTTTATGATCCTTGGAATAGATTGGTTTTGTGTAAAAACAAGGGAAGTTCATATATTTTAACAAGATATCAGGAAGAAAGACAGAGCCTGTGGGTTCAGATATATTAGTTTTGTATATTTGATAGTGTGAAATGGCTAACCTTGTCTTTATGTATGCTCTTACTTTGAAATTAAAATAGCATTAGTATTTACAAACCAAGTGCACTGGAAGGGCTGCTGGAAATTGAGGGGAAAAGGAAACAAGTCTAACAGATCAAGGACATTACTGATGACTCTCTTGCAATCTTAGATAATAAATTTAAGTTAAACCAGTCAGCAAGATCATGCCTTAATCTGAAACCATGTTCAGCAGGGAGGATAGCTCCAGAATAGGTAGAGCTTTGGGTTTTGCCTTTGAGTAAAGTAGACAGAAAGAGCAAGTGTAGTTAATGCAGTGTGAAATGTGTTGATTATATTGAACAATGATGAGATGAATATGTAAGAGAAATACTTAAGTTAATCTGTCAATAATCATGAAATAATTATAAGATAAAACCATGAACATATTAAAGGAGTGTAAGACATTTGAAATTGAAAATTGATAATGAAGAAAACATAGGTATGGACATTGAAGTTAGAGTTGAGAAGAAATAAGGATTATTAAAGTCATGTGATTATACACATTATTCACCTTAAGAATTTGATTGCTGAAAGGACTCACAAGATGCCAGCAGCTTAAACTTAGGGAAGAGCTTTACAACTAGCAAAGGAGACAATATGCATTGCAAGGGGCTGACAACATCAGACATGGACATTTTTGTCTTTCCACCACAAGTCAGAGAGGACACACGCTCAGTCCATGTCTCAAGCTACCAACAACATATACAAATTGGGAGGTATTAATAAGCCTAATCTGCTCAGGTTTTGGCAACTCTTATAGTGAGCTGGTCATATAAGCACATTCAATCTATGTGGCCAAGCTGCACCATCAAATCCCCCTCCTCACTCCAAGTTCTACCATCTCAGGTGCAAATCAAAAGTCCTATTGTAACTACAAAACTAAGCAGATAGGATTAAACATTTGAAACATTTGAAACAACTCTGGACCTGTGATGGCTGACAAGGTTTAGTTAACAGATTACACAGCCTTGGCTAAAGGTCAGTAGATCTACAGATAAGCTTGTAGTCAATGCAGACTTGCTATGCAGGTAATAAGAAAGAAATTAGTAGGATTGGAAGACAAACAATGGTAGCCATTGTAAAAAAAAATTTGAGAAGAGAGCTGAACTGATAGAAAGAATAAAAGAAATTCACAGCAATAATGGAAAAACACTTCTCTTAATATCAAAACCAGAATCTGTAGGTGTAAAATGAACACTATGTTCCTGTAAACAAGTGATAAAGATTATTGAAACAAGAGAGAGATTTTGTGAACAAATCTATATTTATAAAATGAAGAAATAATTCTAAGGACACAAAAGCAGAACAAAAGTCCTAGGAAGTTGGTAAATTATCTACAGGAGCACTCAATTTTAAAAAACACTGGGGTAAATAAGAATTGTGTGCTATTTTTCAATCAAATTCCTCAAATATTTAGGAGAATGTTTTAAATATGGTAAGCATTACTAGAATAAGTAGAGGGAAAATAATATGGATTTAGAAATAACTAAATCAGGAACACTGACGATAAAGAGATGAGATGAATGGTTGTTTAGATGTGCTAGTATTTTCTATTTTTATGTTTGGTATTCATTAGCAGTTATTAATCAGGAACAAGAGGCTTACGTAAACAAAGTTAAAATTTACCTAACAGGTAAATTAAAATCTGAGATAAATTATTCCAAACTATCAACTTGGAAGCACACAAGATCAAACAAAATAAAAATATATGGAGTAGATTAGAAAATTAATATAGAATAAGACAAAAAGTTTTGTTACATATCTTACTGTCATATCAATAAATGTAAGTGGAAAGCATCTTTAGATGAGGCAATATTTCAATATACATCAAAATGTTCATTTTTTTAACCCATCTACCGATTTATCTTATAATTAAACTCAGATTGTGTAACACATTATATGTATGTGCATATTCCTTACAGTAATGTTTATAATAAATATAGTTATAACAATAGAAATAAGCTTAAATGTTCATTAGTAGGGGACTGGATAAACACTTACTTAAAACAGAGTAAGTTTTATTATTGAAAACAACAAAAACTGGCTTTATATAGTTGCTATGCATGAAAAGAGTCCGGAATTATATGCAAGACCTGGTAGACGGTGGTAACTGATTTTGTTTTAATGTAACACCTTTATCAAGATAAAAACTTATATATGATTCAATTAAGCTTTTGAAAGTTTGCAATTTATTGGGTTTTAGTACACTTAGAGATTTGTGTAACCATGAGCACTATCTAATTTTAATCTCCAAAAGAGAAAGGTTATGTTTTTAAACGAATCTATTCTTGTGGGAGTGATACACTTTGATTCTATAAAATTCAGATAGGGTCCTTTGTTTAGATTACTTGACAAGATTCTTCAGTGCTTTTGATTGGACTATGTCAGTGAGGCCTGGCTCAGGTTGAATCTGCTCCCTTGCTGGGTCTGATATATATGAAAATACACAGAGAGATACACAGACACAGGAAAAGCACTCTGCCATATTAGATCCTGCCATGCTGGGACTGAATGAAGAGACCCAGGAAGAGACAAGCCCTATACCTGGTTTAACCACAGCTGCAGAAAGGCAGGAGCCTCGGCAGATATGGGTGGCCTTCTTGCTTCACCTCCTGGTGAAAGCACCTGTTATGGTGCCTCAAGTTGGACTTTCATGGTCTTGTAAGATTTTCGCCAAAATAAATCCCCTAATAAAAGCCAGCCCATTTGCTCGTATCAGCAGCCCTTTGGCAAAGTAAGACATATGGCCTATGGGGCCTGGCCCAGCACACACGTTCTCACTCTGTCCCCTGCTCAGGCTGCTTTTTCCACCATACCTGTCCCTCCACCTGCACAATTCCCAGTGACTCATTGTGCTGTCAAATCTTCCAGGAAGCCTGCCTTGATGTGTCCTCTCTGGAGTGGGTGGCTTTCTGTGTTCCCTTAACACCTTCTCCTGGTCTCTGTGTCAGCATTTACCATATTGTTATGCCCAACTCTACCCCTCTCCAGCTGTCAGTTCTAACAGGGCATGGACAGTGCCTGACACCCTGTCCCATGGTCCCAGGCACCCAGAAGGCACTCCATAAAGGTTTGTTGAGTGACTGCAAGACTGTGAGGCAGTGGAAAGAAAACAGATTTAGAAGGCATTCCCAGCACCTCTGAGCTATAGATCATCAGGCTGGTCACTGCATGCATTTGAGCCCCTGATGAAGATTAAGTAACATTAAGGTCATAAGCCCTCTCTGGGCACTGACCTTCCTGAACAACTGCTTGGCTCTTAGTGCTGGGATTGCAGCCAGCAAGGTCAAACCAGGGAGGTCACTGTAGGACCCACAGTGTTCAAAGCAGAACACTAGGGCAGCCTCCTCATCCATGGCCGGTGCTCAGTGACCTAAACCTGGGTGAGGGAAGTGCTTGTGCCCCCTCACCTCCTGCCAGCTCTCATCATTCTGTGTGTTGTGGCCAAAGAACCCTCCCCAATGTGCTCCCCAACCCTGTGAGATCATCAGGTATTCATTCAGCAACTCTGCCCCAAGCATTCACCATGCACCAAGCTCTGTGTTTGGTCCTGGGTATGGAGTGAAAAGAATCCTGGTGGTCTCTGCCCATCTGGAGGTGGACAAAGTATGAAAGCAAACACAAGTGCAAGAGAAGAGCAAGGGCTATAGAGAAAGCTCAGCAGGGTTCTATGAGGAGGGCTATGGGACCACCAGGTGTGAGGACCTGAAAGGACATATTGAGGTGACACATTGTGACCAGAATGACAAAAGGGAGCCAGCCTTGCACACATGTGTGAAGAGGGCACCTGGGAGAAGGCACAGCAGGGAAAGAGAAGGAGGTAGAGGGAGTTTTGCCAGAGAGGAGGTTAGGAAGGCAGATGCTCTGGGCAGAGCCTCAACTGAGGCTCAGCTGGGGAGGAGCTGCTTCCCAGGTCTGTTGTTTTGATCCACAGGATTCATATTGGGATGGGAGATAGAACAAGAGAGGGAAAATTTACTCACAAGAGAGAGTGGTGAAGACAGCACAGCATTTTGTGTAAGTCTTATGAGGGGTGCCCTGACCTTTAGCCATATTACTTTGTTTAGCAGTGAGTCAACAGGCCAGGATTCACTCCAAGGGGGGCGGGGTATATGTAGCTGCTTGTACCTGGAAGCAGAGACAGCAGGGACCCAGGGCACAGGCAGGCACCACAGAGGTTGAGAGGAGGCACTTATATCTGACTCTAAATGCAATGGGAAGGCTCTGGAAGGATTCTGACACAGTAACAATGACTGAATTTCATCTCATTTCAACCTCATCATGGTACAGACTGAGACAGCAATCCAGGAGTGAAAGTGATTTTCCTAAGATCACACAGGCCTACCTAGCCCTGTTTTGAGTTGTATTCAATGTTATATCCACCCGCTTCCTGTTTATTCCATGTCTATGTCTGGGTATTACCAATGTGGGAAACAAGACTATGGGGTTTGCAATGTTTGCCCCACATAGACTTGATGACACCCCAGCGAAGCAGATGCTAGAATGATTCCCACAGTGTTGATGAGAAATCTGGGGAGGCCTCAGTGAGTAATCTGGGGTCACAAGACTGAAAATAAGGAGTAGGTGGGTCTCAACCCAGCTGGGTCTCCACATAGCTAGGGCCCAAGCTGCACACAGGCCTTCCCAGGTAGCTGTGCAGAGGAACTTGCTGGCAGAACTTTGTCCAGTTAACAAAATGGTATAGGTGAGGATGATAGACAGACAGACCTGCAGAGGGATTTTTGAGGAGTTTTAACCATTGAGGGGGCCAGGGAAGGGAGAACTAAGGAGGTGACCCCACTTCCTCGGTGAGACACCCCAACAGATCTTGGAACTCTGGTAACCAGGCACCTAGATTCCAAAGGCAGCTCACTTGGCAGGAGATGCTCAAGAGAGCAAAATATTCTCTTGTTGTGTGCCTAGATCCCGAGGCTCAAGTCTCAGTCAACCTAGGAATGAGAACTTTTCTATCACTTTCAACATTGGCTCAGGCCTCAACCACAAAGCCCCTGGCCATCGGCCAGGAGGTACCCAAAGGTAACAGGTGTTGGCCTTGGCCCAGCCAATTCAGCACATGCCACTACGGTGTTCCTGCCTGGGCAGCCCCACATACCATCCACCTCCCAGTGAGTGGGAGGCATGAGCAGTGAGATCACCATGGGAAGGAGCAGGCCAGCAGGGAAGGGAACTCAGTAGGTCCTTCCCTGTCACCTGCCAGGTCATGGCAGGAAGGGTGAGGAGGTGTATTTTGGGGTGGCATCCATGTGTACCAGTGTTAATCCTGAGCCCTCAAGCTGTCATCTCCTCTCCAACGGGGCTGGAGGGAAAGGCAGACACCCATCTGGGTGTAATCTGGGACCCAGCCCAAATGAGGCATGTCTTCCCTTGTGGAGTAGGGCAGGCCACTCACTGATGCCTCTTGGCCCGGCTCTCAGGCAATGTCTTCACAGAGCTCCACACAGGTTGTCAGCGAGGAGCTGGAGGAGGGGCTCATCTACACCATCTCTCTGCAGAAAGTGCAGGTACATTGTGGCCCTGGCCAGGGCCAGCATCATTTCCAAGTGGGAGCAAGTGCTGATGGCGGTCACAAAACACCAGGAGAGCACCCCAGGGCATGGATCCCACCCTGGCCACATACTCGCTCCCTCTCCCCAGGCTTTCATGCCTGAATGACCCAATATCCCAATTCCTGAAGCACCTGTGTCCCTACCAATCACCCACCACACTGCCATTCTATAGAGCAGGAGGCAGGTCACTTCAAATGTTTAAAAGATTAGCAAAATAGGGTCATTTGTATGGGTTTCCCTTCAGGATAAGTTGAAGGGTGGGTTCCCTTCAGATATGTGTGCCTTTTGATGCTGTATTTCTGTTCCACTCCCTGGCTCCATGTCCCCAGGCAACACTCTTTGTGACTATCCTTCCAAACTTCCTCCAAGCCATACAGCTCCTCTTGCTTAGGAGGGTTCTTGCCATCTCCCATAACCATCCCCTTGACCTTCCCAGGTCAGGAACTGAGGCCTGACTCAGCTGCCCAGTATTCCAGATGGGAGGCGGCTTAAAGCAATTATTCAGCCTTCAGTACTGCTGAAACTCAAATGGTCCTTTCCTGTGGCCCTGTCATCACTGCTGCCCTGAACACCTCCCATGTACCCCAAGGCACTGATCCTCCCATCCCCAGTAGGGAATCCCAGGAAAGGCATGGCTGGGCAGAGGACATGCAGACAACACTTTCAACAGTGAGGGCCAGATAACTTCCCTAAGGCTGGAGCAGTTCAGTTACCGCCAGCTCTCTGTGTGGGCAAGAGTGTCCCTGCACCCTGCCTAGAATTGGCACTTTTCATTTTCCTTCATTTACCAGATCTGGGGTCAGGGCGGCAAATGGCATAGCCTTGTGTCTTTGGCCCCATGAGCAGTGGAGTCCTGAAGGTTGTTTACAGACCATGTGGGTCTGCTATTCCCTGAGGCATCTGTTCAGATCCTCAGGCCTGCAGGGAACTTTCTCTTTCCAGGGCACTCCTGGTATCTACCGTTTCCTGGGTGCGGGGTTTCATCTTTCAATTATTTCCTCACCTCAAATTCAATTTGAAGGCTGAGGACCTTTCTCTGCTAGAGGCCTACACATCTCCCTCAGCCTCAAGTTGCTGAGGGATTGGGTGCAACAGGTCTGCCCATAGCCCCAACCCCACCTGGGAGTACATAGTTCTGCCTCTGACCACATGTACCTCCTCTGTCCCACCCTAGAGGAAGAACAACTCAGCCCTCTTGAGGGAGGAGAGCCCTACGGTGCGTACAGTCAAGGCAGGCCATTGGGAGAAGCTGGTGGAGCACCTGGTGTCTGCCTTCCAGGAGGGTGACCTCATATATGTCAACATCTTCCTTGGGACATATCGGGTTTTCACCACCACCAAGCAGGTCCTAGACCGGCTGTTCAAAAGGTGAGTGCCTGCCCCATTCCTGGTCACTTGACTGCTTGCCCCAACTTGCTTGTGTCTCAGAAATGTCATTTCACCCACTGGCCTCAGTTTCCTCCTTGGGAAGGGGGTCAGTAAGAGGACCATCCTCCAATGTTGATTGTAAGGACTAACTGGGAGAATCCATGGAAAGTACTTCCTCAAGCTTGGCTCAGTGGACTGGGTGGCTGGAAGGGCAGGGTTGTTTCAAGGCAGGATTTTCCTCTTCCCAGTGAAGAAGCTCTCAGCCTCACCCCCTTACTGACCCTAGTTTCCTCATTTCTAAAGGAGGTTTGAGAGCACTTTTGGGGCCTCCAACCTTGGTGTGGTCAGAGCAGGGTCACTGTGGGCTCCCAGAGGGATCCAGGGCCACCCTAGTTCTCAGAAGGTGCTGTTTAAGGCTCATTCCTTCACCAAGTATACATCAAGTGTCTACTAGGTGTAGGCACTTATTGAGACACAGAGCTTCATGAAGTGAACAAAGCAGACAAAAACCCCTGCTCTTCTGGTTTCCACTTGAGTTGGGGCCACAGGCAATAACAAGAGTCATCTTAAGCAGGGGGTATACTCAGTAAGTTAGCTGTGACATGCTCACACTCTCCCCTAGATATGGAT
>JAQZBX010053067.1:0-18977 GCA_029593785.1 Cabassous unicinctus | reverse complement strand
TGCCGATTTCTCATCAGAAACTATGGAGGCAAGAAGGCAGTGGTATGATATATTTAAGATACTCCAAAAATTTTTTTCCAGCCAAGACTCTTGACTAGTGGAATGACTAGTGGAAAAGACACAGACTAGTGGAATGGATAAGAAAATATGAGCCATCCATATGCTATCTACAAGAAACTCACGTTAGACCAAAGGATACAACAGATTGAAAATGAAAGCCTGGAAAAAGATATTCCATGCATGCAGGAACCAAAAATAATAATAAGAAGAAATTAGTTGGAGTAGCTATACTTATATCAGCTGAAATAGACTTTAAAAGCAAAACTGTTTTTAGAAACAAGGAAGGACATTGTATATTCATAAAAGGGGCAATACATCAGGAAGAAATAACAATCATAAATGCATATGCACCGAAGCAGGATGCCCCAAGATACATGAGACAAACACTGGCAAAACTGAAGGGAGAAGTAGATATCTCAACTATAATAGTTGGAGACTTCAATATATCATTCTTAGCATTGGATCAATAAAGAAACAGAGAGCTGGAATAATATGATAAATGGACTAAACCTAATAGGCACATACAGAATATTGCACCCCCAAAGAGCAGAATATATATTCTTCTCAAGTGGTTATGGATCTTTTGCCAGGATAGACCATATATTGGGTCACAAACAGATCTTGATAAATTCAACAAGATTGAAATTATGCAACGCCCCTTTTCTAATCATAATGGAATAAAATTGGAAACCAACAAGAGATGGAGAAAGGGAAAATTCATGAATATATGGAGATTAAACAACACATTCTTAAATAATCGTGGGTCAAAGAATAAATATTGAGGGAAAGCAATAAATACCTTGAGATGAATGAAAACAGAAACATAGCATATCAGAACCTTTGGCAAGCAGTGAAGGCAGTGCTGGGAGGGAAGTTTATAGCCCTCAGTGCTTACATTTAAAAAAAGAGCTAAAATCAATGACCAAACTACACACCTGGAGGAATTAGAAAAAAGAACAGTAAACTATTCCCAAAGGAAGTAGAAGGAATGAAATAGCAAAGGTAAGAGCAGAAATAAATGAAATTGAGAAGAAGAAGAAGAAGAAGAAAAAACAATAGAGAAAAATAAAAAAAATTAAAAAAAAAAACACCAAAAGTTGGTTCTTTGAGAAGATAAATTCTTCAACTATTAGCTAGACTGACAAAGAAAAAAGAGAGAAGATACAAATAAAATAAAATAATGAATACAGGAGCATTAGTACTGACGCCCCCACACCCCAAAATAAAAGGAATCATAAGAGGATACATGGACAATCATCTGCCAACTAGTCAATGTAGGCAATGTAGGTGAAATGGAAAAATTCCTAGGAGTGTACCAACAACCTATACTGACACTAGAAGAAATAGAAGACCTCAACAAACCAATCACAAGTGAAGAGATTGAAACCAGGGGTGGATGAGAGTTGTGGTTGGTGGTACAGATTCCATGCAGTCCTGATAGAGATTCCACCAGCATTTTTTAAACAAATGGAAAACACAGTTGTCAAGTTTGTTTGGAGGGATGGAGGTCTCCGAATGGCTAGAAACATCTTGAAGAGGAGGGGCGAGGTTGGAAGACTCTCATTTCTGGACTTTAAATCATGCTGCCTAGCTGCAGTGGTGGAGACAGTGTTGTGCTGGAGTGGAGGTGGATGCATGGACCAGTGGAATGGAATTGATGGCTCAGGAGCAGACTCTTGCATCTATGGGCGTGATTTTTGGTGCACCCGTCAAGCCTGCCCAGCTGAGGCAGAATAGTCTGTTCAGAGAATGGTGTTGGGAGAGCTGGATGTCCATATCTGGGGGTGGGGGTGGGGCTGTCTCACACCTAATACAGGGATTGTCTCAGAATGAATCAGGGACCTGTATGTAGAGGCTAGGACCATAGAGTCCCTGGAAGAAGGTGTGGGAAAACAGCTTCAAGACCTGGTAGTAGGTGGTGCATTCTTGAACCTTGCACTGGAGGTGAGAGCAAAGAAGGAAAACATGGATGGGTGGCATCTCCTCAAACTTAAACACTTTTGTGATTCAGGGGACCTTGCCAAGGAGGTGAGGAGGATGCTGCTCAGTGGGGGAAGGTGTTTAAAGGCCGTATGTCTGATGGGGGTTTGATTTCATTTCTATGTAGAGAGATCATATAACTCAACAATGGAAGAGCAAGTGATCTAGTTGGAAAATGGGCAAAGGACTTAAATGGACATTTCTCCAAAGACGAAGTGTAGGTGGTCAAAATGCACACGAGATGTTCAATATCAGCAGCTATTGGAGAAGTACAGATCAGGGCAACAATGAGATATCATCTCATATGGCACAGAATGGCCATTGTTGAAAAGGTAGGTGACAATAAGTGCTGGAGAGGATGTGGAAAGGTGGGAACATTCCTTCACTTTTTGTAGGATTGTAGAGTGGTATAGCCTCTGTGGAGGATCACTTTGGCAGTTCCTCAGGAAGCTAGATATGGAGGTGCCATGTGATCTGACAATTATTCTACTGGGAATATATCCAGAAAACTGAAAACGGTGACATGGGCAGACATTTGCACTCTGATGTTCATAGCAGCATTGTTCACAGTTGCCAGAGAATGGAGGCAGCCCAGGTGTGTAATGTACATATGGTGGAATACTATCTGCAGTAAGAGGAAGTGAAATTGGGAAGTGAAATTGTGAGAGCATGGATGAATCTTGAGGACATTGTGCTGGGTGGAATAGGCCGGACAAGAAGAAATGGATATTGTGTGGTCTCACTAGTGTGAATTAGGTGTGAGGAATGAACACATGGAGTTGAGGCCTGGTGTGTAGGTTATTAGGATATAAGGCGGATGGGGGTTGTTGATGCTTAATGTACATAGAAGTTTTAATTAACTTGACTGTGAAGGTGTGGAATTGGATGGAGTTGATGATGGCTCATTGTAGTGAATAGCAGCTGGTTGTGGCTGGGATTGTGGCTGGGGGTTAGTCTGGGAATGTGGATATTGGTTGGCGGAAGGCTGGAGAACATTCAGTCTCGGGACTGAATAAAGCAGTGAACAAAGGGGTGGATGAGAGTTGTGGTTGATGGTACAATTGCAGGAGTGTCCTAAGAACTAGAGCAGATGTATATCACTAATGCAGGGTGGTGGGAATATGGAGAGTCATGGGAGGAATACAGTTGGGGTGGCTATGGACTATTGTAGGCATCAATACTGTAACATTCTTGCATAAATGCCAAAGATGTACTGTGGTAATGGTGGGGGTGTGTAGAAAAGATGTGCCAAATGTACGGTGTGGATTGTGATTAGTCTTGGTCTGATGATATTTCATAGTCTGTGGCAAATGTTCCACTGTGGTGTGTGGTGTATTGGTGTGTGAAGGGTGCTGTATGGGAATTCTTCACATGTACATGATTGTTTTGTAAGTTCGCAACTTCTGTAATAAAAACATATATTTTTAAAAAGCCACAGTCCTAGGCTGAAATGAAAATACAAGCAAAAGAACCAGAAAAACACAATTATTTATTTGTTCATGAATTTGCTTTTAAGTAGGGCTTAATGGGGATGGCTTACTGGGAATTTTAGAAAATCTGTTTTCAGGATGGCTTCCTTGCATAGCTAGCAAGTTGTTGAAGGCTGTTAAATGGAAGTTCAGCTCTAGTTGGGAGCTGAGGGCCTTGGTTCACTCCTTGTGGGTCTTTCCAAAGTCTACCTGGGTTTTGTCACAGAATGTTTCTCTCTATAATTTAAACACTCCTTTCATTTTCTCTAGCTGCTATCATTGCAGGGCTAATTTTGCTAGTACCATTCTCCTGGAGCCAAACTTCCCAGATCTGTTTCCCTTGCCAAAACAGGCCAGGGACCCACAAAGAGAGTGTTGATCATTTCCCATATGCCCAGGGGAGGAGATTCAAAAGGCCACAAAACTTCTCTTCCAATGGACCCAGCAGGTAGTGCTCTTCTGCCATCTGTTCCTCACAGCCCTAAGGAGGTGCTTTGCTTTTATTCTCAGCCACCTGAGGCCCTTTCTGGAGGGTATTTGAGACTACTTCTGCTAGACACACCTGGATGAAACTGGCACATATCCCATGGCCTGTGGTCTGAGTTCTCTAATCAACCATTGCAAACTTCAGTGTATCTTGGCCCCCCAAGCAGCTTGTCCCCAAGAATGAGCTAATCAAACTCCACCCACCTTCTTCTCCTGCTAGGGACAGGGTCAGAGCAGTGGCTGGAAATGCTTTTCTGTGCTGGAAAGATTTAAATAGACCATGTTCCCCCAAGTAACTACCAAACTGCAGCCTTCTTCATTCCCTGCCAGGGGCAGGGTGGAGCAGAAGTCATTATGTTTCTCAATGGACCCCACTTCCACTCCTCATAAGGGTGTATTTAAATAGATGTTTCCAGCTTCTTTCTAGTGTGGGGGTTGAAAGTTTAGCTGTGCTCAGAGTTGGAATCTAGCTAGCCAAATTTGCTAATCAGTAGCCATAGTTTGTATCCAGCTCTGTCCCACTCCCTTACTTTTGGGAGACAGAGCTTCCAATTCAAGCCAGGGAGTGGCTCCTGCAATGGCCCCCACATCAGTGGAGGGTGGGCACAATGGAGGGTTCTACTCAAGAATTTTCACTGCAGATTGTCATTCTCTTCCTTCTGCTCTTCCCTGGTGTAGGGAGTTCATCTGGTATCTCAAGCCCCAAACAGGGGAATTAGAAAGCTCCTGGCTAATTACTAGCTACCGTGGAGGACAAGCTGAATCTTAGATCACCCTACACTGCCACCATCTTGGATCTCTCTTCTGTTGGGAGGTATTTGATGACTGATTCAATCTCTTGTAATAAGTCTGTTGAGGTTTTCTATTTCTTTTCAAGTCAGTGTATGTTGTTGTTCACATGTTTCTAGGAATTTGTCCATTTCATCTTAGTTGTCTAATTCATTGATATATAGTTGTTCATAGTATCTACTTATGATCCTCTTTATTTCTGTGTGATCAGTAGTGATGTCCCCCCACCCTCAATTCTGATTTTATTGATTTTTCTTCTTTCTTGTTCTCTTTGTTAGTCTACCTATGGACTTGCCAATTTTATTATTCTTCTCAGAGAACCAACTTTTGCTTTGTTGATTCTGTGTATATTTTTTATTTGTCAATTTCATTTATTTCTGCTCTAATCTTTCTTATATCTTTCCTTCTGCTTGCATTGAGATAAGTTTGCTGCCCTTTTTCTATTTCCTCCATGTATGCAGTTAGCTCTCTAATATTAGCTTTTTTTTTTTTTTTTTAAGGAAGCTATTTAAGGCTGTAAATTTCCTTTTCAGCACTACCATCACTGCATCCCATAATTTTTTAACAAATCAATTTTATTGATACATATTAATAAGGATAAATCCATGGAAAATATCCTTTGGTAAGGATATTTTACCAAATAGCAATAAATTTGGTAAAATCTTATATTGCTTTCATCACTTCAATCCTTGTTAGAGTGTCTTACTAGTCTGCATCTTCCCGGAAGTCACCATGAATGAATAAAAACTTCAATTTAAAAAAATACATAAATACATAAACACATCAACAAAAATGGCAAAATCAGGTATTGGCAAATACGTAGAAAATTTTGTTCTATTTCTTGGTTGTGATGATGGTTATGCAATTATACATGTTTGTCAAAACATAGAAGTATATGCAAAAAAAGTGAATTTTACTGTATATAAATGATACTCAAAAATAAAAATGTAAAAGGGAAATTTTCAATGTTCTACAATAAATATTGTTGCAATTGATACCAAAAAACTTTTTTAAATGCAGAATTTAAAAAATCAAGAAAAGAGATGAAATTTAAGGTTGGTTTTAGGAAAAGTACAAGAAGATTTACAGTCAGAAGAGGGTAATTCCTATTACCACCTCCAATGGAGTTATCTTACCATATGGATAATAGCTAAGGGCATACCAATGCCTGCCACCAGAAACAACAGTCCCTATGTCCCAACCTACTCCACAGCTTGCATGTGTCATAGTAATCACCAAACTATGACTCACACAGACACTGGATGGAACATTTTACTCACATAGAGATGAGACAGAGCAATGCCAACCTTATTAAAATGTGCCACTCTCCAGTGGCCAGTGAGTTCTGATCTGTGGCTGATGCAGGGAGAAAGATAATCTATGCACACCTAGTGGACAGGTGGGCCAGGGAGCATAGGACTTACATACTTACATACCTTTCCTAGATTGTTTCCAGTGAATATGCTTGAGGCAAAGGGGGAAAGAATCTGCCAGCAGACCATATCTGCTAAGGGATGTTTTCACTTCAAGGGAATCCCAAGGTGGGAGTCAGCTCATATTCATTCTGAGCTGTAGATCATAGGGAAGGACAATAATCTGTGTTTGTATGGTCCCTTATTACAAAAATGGGCATACCTTTACCAAGACTGACCAAAAACATCTCAATCAACTGAGGCCTCATCTTGGTAATATAGGAAATGGAAAAGGATTTTGAGATTTTGAGACTCTGACAGGTGATACAATCAACATGGCAACATAAGACACCCCCTGAAAATGCCTCCCCAGAGATTTAGTGAATAAAAGAACAAACCCTTCTTGCTTAAACCTAGGCAGGACAGTTGAGGCTGGAGGACTCCACAAATGCCGAACTGAAGAAACATAATTCTATTTCCACATAGGAAAATTCAGTCCCAGACCACCAGTCCATCCCCCTTCTCCTTCCCCACCCCCATTCAGTTCCCTGCAGCTTGGAATTCACAGAGGCAGCATGGCCTAGGTCTTTCCACCGTGGACAGAGACTGTGGAGTGACTCACTGCAGAGAGTTAGAGCCCCACGCATATCCAGGCACAGGGACCTAAGTCCACAGAGACCCTGGATGCTGTGAAACATAAGCTGCTGAGGAAAGCTGCAGAGAAAATTGCCCCTAGAAGAGGGAAAAAATACACTGTAAAAGAAAGACTTTTTAATGGATGTGGGATGACCAAATACCTGAAAGTAAATTGTTTCTTTCCCTGTTGCTAGGATGCAAAGGAAAGAATTGTATGTAAATTAGAAGAAATGAGATGTAACCCTCTTTTGGTGCCAAATTCCACTTTGGGTGGTCAAGAACATCCTGTTGAAGCAATGAAGTATGAAAACCAGCTTCAACTGGTTGGCCATACCTGCGTAGAAGAAACCCCTAGCTTTCCTCACTTCAACTTGCTTAATTAACATAGTAAAATTCCCACCCAGGTGTGGAGTTACCCACCCCTTTTTTGATCATGCAATGTATGTGCAAGTATGATTTCCTGAACATACTAATGATACAATTAGGTAACCAGCTATGCGTGTTGAGCCATATGCATAAAAGCTAATGCATAATCAAAGCAAATGCTAAGTAGCAACTTGGATATTTAAGCAAGAGAGAAACTGCAGCACAGGGAGTTGAGTCTAAGTCACTTTAGATCGGCCTTGGCTTCTGTCTGCAGACATAATAAATGTAAGTTCTGCCTAACTTTCTTGTTGAAGTTTTTTAGCTGGTTATCCCCAAAAGCCCAGCTTTGGGGCCTAACACTTTGTGCCCACATTCAATCCAATTTCAGATGGCTGGCCATCTAAAGACAAAACATATTTTCCTGAAGTAACCCATCTTTCTGAATTGGCCCCATCAGCTTTCTAGGGAGGAATTACCCTGACAGGGAAGAAACCAGAAGCAGGAAAGCCTTTCAGAAATAAAACTGCTATAAGATAGGATGTGTCCCAGAACACAAAATTGTAAGGAAAATAGGCCATCGAGTGAAGAAGAGAATTTAAACAAATCATTGGAACTGGGAAGAAAAGTCTGCACAAAAACAAATGGAATGGATTATGATTCACAGAAAAAGGAAGAGGAAAGGAAGCTCTCTCCTGGAGGTGAAATAAATGTATCTCAAAAATTGCACCACAAGAACATGTCACTTTGGGGAAGATAGTGAGAGAGTAGATTGGTAGGGCTCAACTACTTTACAAAAACAGTAGAACAGGGGTTCTTAGCCTTTTTTGTTCCACTGGACCCCTTTGCCAGTCAGGTAGAATCCACAGACCTCTTACTAAGACCACACTATACTGTATATTATTTAATAAATATATCACACTTGTACCAACATGTCCCCACAAGAAGAATGATTTTTTGAATTTCAATTCAAGCTCATTGCAGTACAGGAAAGGCAGAAACTTTCTGAAGAAGCTTCTTTGGGGATCTACAGACCGCAGGAGTGCCATGCATCATCCAAGAAGGAGTGGATAGAGAGATGAAGAGGCTGAAATGAAAACTGTGAGATGATCACCCCTACAGTAGGGGATGGCACCCATCCCCCACCCTCAAGGCAAACATCCTTGGTAAAGCCCATGGCTGACTACAGCCAACTGAGAGGGATCACATATTTTCCTCCCTGTGAAGAGGGAGGGTTCAGCAGGTGGCTGACTGTGGATCCTGCTTGGTGAGTTTAAACAGTAGGGTCTGGCTTTGAATCATGGCTCTGACAAGCCCAGAAACACTATCCAGTGAAGTATGGAAAAGACACCTGGTAAAAGGTGGCAGGCTAGGACAGTGAAGGGAATTAAAAGAGTTTTTTGGTGTTTTCCTATTTCTATTACCAGGCTCCCTTGGATCTGGTCTGTGTCCTGTTAACGGGTTCCTGGCCTTGTTTTTGTTTTGTAAACAAGGGCAAATTTAAAGATTTGAAATAAAAATTAAAGAAGATTTTAAACAAAATCAATCAGCAATAAAATCCTAGACAAAAGAGAGAAAAATTGACCATGAGAGTAAACACACCAATGTAATCAGATGTCTACAAATCAGCAAAAGATACAAGCCACACAAAGAAACAGGAAGATATGTCCCAGCCAAAGGAACAAATAAAAAAGCCTGACAAGACACAGGAATTAAAACATCTAATATGATGTCCAAACAAGTATCCTAAATCAATTCAAGATGTTGAAGGAAAATATGGCTAAAGAGATAAAAGATATTAAAAAGAATTTGAATGCTTGCAAAGAAAAGTGACTGATCTTATGGGACTGAAAGACACAATGAATGAGATTAGAAATACATTTGAGGCACACAACAGTAGATTTGAAATGGTATTTGAAGGGATAAGTGAATTAGAGGACAGAGCTTGTGAACTTGAAAAGACAGAAGAACAGATATAGAAAAGAATGGCAAAAATTGAACAGGACATCAGGAAACTGAATGATAGTGTGAAGTGCACAGATATATGCATCATGGGTGTGCTGGAAGGAGAAGAGAAGGGAAGAGGGTCAGAAAGAGCATTTGAGGAAACAATGGCTGAAAATATTCCTGTTCTTATGAAAGACATAAATATTCAAATTCAAGATATGCAAAGGACTCCAAATAGAATAAATCTAAATAGACTACCTCTGAGACTTATACAATTCCAAATGTCAAATGACAAAGATAAAGAGAGAATTCTGAAAGCATCAAGACAAAAGTGATAATAGCTGGAGAATAAGAACATTCTTAAATATATGGAGGCTGAACAATGGACTCTTAAACAACAAGTGCATCAAAGAAGAAGAAATTGCAAGAAAAATAAGTAAATATCTTGAGATGAATGAAAATGAGAATGCAACATTTCAAAACTTCTGAGATTGGGAAACAGATGTGGCTCAAGTGATTGGGCTCCAGTCTATCACATAGGAGGTCCAGGGTTTGATTCCAGGGACCTGCTGGGGAAAGGCAAGCTGGCCCACACAGTGAACTGGCCTGAGCAGTGAGCTGGCCCACATGGAGTGTTGGTCCACACAGGAGGGCTGGCCCTTGCAGGAGAGCTGACCCACATGGAGTGCTGGCCTGCACAGAGAGCTGGCGCAGCAAGATGACGCAACAAAAAGAGACACAGAAGAGGGACAATAAGAGACGCAGCAGACCAGGGAGCTGAGGTGGTGCAAGAGACTGAGCAGCCTCTCTCCACTCCAGAAGGTCCCAGGATCAGTTTTAAAGAGAAAACGAGCAGAGAAGAACATACAGAGAGCAGACAGCAAGTGCAAAACAGTCAGGGGGAGGGAGGGGAATAAATTAATCTTTTAAAAATTTTTTGTTAGCTGTATGGTTTAAAAACAAACAAACAAACAAAAACCTTCTGGGATGCAGCAATGAATTTGCAGAGGGGGAAATGTATAACCTTTGAGACCTATATTAAAAAGGAAAAGAAAAGTTAAAATCACCTGAAGAAACTAGGAAAAGAACAGCAAAGTAATCCCAAAGCAAGCAAATGGAAATAAATAACAAAAATGAGAGATGAAATAAATGAAATTGAGAAAAACAACAACAACAACAACAAAAACAAAACAGGGACTAAATAAAACCAAAAGTTGGTAATTTGAGAATATCAGTAAAAATGAGAAACCTTTAGCCAGTCTAACAAAGAAAAAAAAGAGAGAATATGCAAATAAATAAAATCAGAATTGAGGGGAAACATTACTACTGAAATAAAGGGGATCACAAGAGATATTACGAAAAACTGTACATCAACAAATTAGACAACCTATATGAAATGGTCAAATTCCAAGAAACACATGAACAACTTACAGTGATACTAGAAGAAATACAAAAACCTCAACAAACCAATCACAAATAAAGAGATTGAAGCATACATCAAAACCTCCCATAAAAGAAAAGCCCAGGACCAGATGATTTCACAGGTGATTTCTATAAATCATTTTGAGAAAAATTAATATCATTCCTTCCCAAACTCTTCCAAAAAATTGAAGATGAGGGAACACTATGTAACTCATTCTAGAAGCCCACAGCACCCAAATATACCAAAGCTAGATAATGATGCTATCAGAAAAGTATAGTCCATACTCTCTAATGATATAGATGCAAAATCCTGAGCAAATTTTTTGCAAATTAAATCCAACAGCACATTGTAAGACTTATACACCATTATCAAGAGGCTTTTTATCCCAGGGAAATAGGTGGAAAACAGGCAGAATCACTCCAGAACAACTGTTCTAGGGCTCAGGGGAGGACAGGGATGCGCCCAAGAGCGGGGGCGGTGCAAAGAGAAAGAGATTCAACAGTGAGGATCTGTGAGCACCTTGGGCAGCTGCTGCTGGTGGCACCTAGCCCCCACTCTCAGAGCAGTCAGCTTTAATTCCTCTGGTCTTTGGTAGACAGCCACAGACTGTGAGGGCTACACGGATCCACTTCCCAAAGAAAGGAGAGGGGACACACCCCACTGCTGATCCAAATTTTGACAAAAGAATTTGGGTCTGCTGGATCCCAAGGTTTCCACTCTTCCTGGCTGAATACATCCCTGACATTATCTTCAGCTGCAAGCTGGCAGAGAATTAAACCTGCCTTCTTAAACACCCTCCTTACTGACCAGCAGTGACTGCTGCTGACATCTAGGGGAGCAGATATCTCTTTCCTCCCTGAGAAAAGGGAGGGAGCACCAAGGGAGGAGATGGGCTTTGATCAGAAAGTTTGAATTGTGAGGTTGGCTCCAAAGAGCCTGCCTGGAAGGGGTCTTTACCCTACATTACTTTGACACTACCCATCCTGTCGGTTTCCTTAGGGTTTGAGTGGAGAGGTTTGCTAAATAGTAACATGGCAGTTTGAGATTTCTTATGAATCCCAAAAAGAGAAAGATTATGTTAGTAAACTAATCTATTTCTCTGAGTGTGTTACCCTTTGATTGTGTTAAATTCAGTTGAAGGGGATTTGATTAGATTATCTGTTAAGATTGCTTTTAGAACATTTTTTTGATTCAACTGTGTGAATAAGGCATGGATCAGTTTGAGTCCCTGCCTCCTTGCTGGGTCTGATATAACTGGACACTCATAAAGACACACAAGAAGAGAGAGCTCTGTTATTTTTTATCCTGCCATATGACAGAGAGAAGGCTCAAAAATTTGAGTCCCTGGGAAGAGACGAGCAATTTGCCTGACAGCTTACACCTGACCTTGGGAAGAGAGTGGGACAGCCAAGACTGATATAAGAAGTCCTAAGAGGCATTCCCTATGCCAGCTTGCAGCTGAAATCAGGAAGAAGAGGAGCCGCTGTGCATGAGAGAGAAAGATCAGAGGGCAAGGAGAAACCTGGGAAGAGATCAGCAGCCATTCTGCTTCACCATATGGCAATGTGTCAGAGTCAACAGTACCTGACTTTCGTGAGAAAGCATCTCTGATGGTGCTTTGAGTTGGACTTTTTCACAGACTGGGAACAGTAAGTTTTACCCCAAAGAAATGCCCTTTATAAAAGCCAACAGATTTCTGCTACTTTGAATCAGCACCCCTTTGGGAGATTAATGCAAGTACCACCTCTTGGCAAGACAGGAAAGTACTCCTCAGAGCATAGAAACAAAAAAGGCTTTTTGTGCCTTTATTGTTTTATTTTCCCAAGACCCTTGTTGGGAATTTGTCTGTACCCCATTGGCTGTAGCATATATGACTTGACATTCTTTCCCCTTCTAGTAATATTTCATCCTTAAATACTTGAAAGAAAATCTTGAGAAATAGTTGTGAACTTGTAGCTGACCAGTAAATTTGTAACATAAATGTTTGTACAGCTACTGTGAAAATATAACTTCTGCCCTGCTGAGAAATATTGAAAATTATCCATTGCTTTATTATTGGTCCTACGCACTGGATTTTTAAATCACATTCCATCTGATCTGCCTTCCCCATCTACACATACACATATACTATAAACAACCCCTCTTATTTTGCCTCAGAAGAGCTGTCTCTCCTCCCACCTTCAAGGACAAGGATTAGGCTATGACTAGGATTGGAACCATCATCTCCTCTCTCATCCCTGAAGTCAAGGCTCCATGTAAGCCCCCAAATAAACACTCACTTCCTCACCAAGCTGGACTTGCCCAAGTCTTTCTTTGATGTACCCCTCTCAGTTCAGTGGGAAATTGTCACTTTACACAGCTCCTCGCTGTACTTAGAACACTGGCCCTATTTTGATCACTTAAATAGGGGCAATTTTAAAGTCCTAGAATAAATTCAACCAAGAATCAAGTAAGAGTAGTAACTCAAAGCCACACAACAATAAATCCCTAGGCAAGAGAGAAAAACTGACCATCATGATCAGATATCTAGAACTCAGCAAAAAGTTACAAGCCATACTAAGAAACAGGAAGATATGGCTAAGTAAAAAGGAACAAATCAAACCACTGGAGAAGACATAGGATTTGAGACAACTAATCAATGATGTTCAAACAGTCTCATAAATTCAGGGAGTTGAAGAAATATGGCTAATGAAATAAAGGTGAGCACAAAGAAGAATTGGAAAGCTTGATAGTAAAAGTAACAGAACTTACAGGAGTGAAAGTCACAACGGATGATATTAAAAATACATGAGAGGCAGCAAATGTAACCTATGGAGTATAGTTAAGAGTAATACTGTAACATTCTTGCATCAATGGCAAAGATGTTCTGTGTTAATAATAGAAAGTATGGAAAAATATGCCAAATGTATGCTATGAACCATTTTTAATGGTAATAGTCTGATGATAATATCTCACGGTCTGTAACAAATGTTCCACAATGGTGTGGTGTGTTGGTGAAGGGGTGTTGAGTGAGAATTCTACACATGTGCACGATTGATTTGTAAGAATCAAATCAACTGATTACAGAAGTTCACATCTTCTGTAATAAAAATGTTTTTTAAAAAAGAAAAAATACATTAGAGACATACAGCAACAGATCTGTAATGGCAGAAGAAAGAATCAGTGTGGAAGAAGACTGAGCAGCTTAAATTGAAAAGACAAAAGAAGCGATAAAGAAAATAATGGGGGGGGAAATTAGCAGGGCTCAGGGAATTGAATGATACCATGAAGCACTCATGGGAATTCCATAGGGAGAAAAGTATTGGAAAGGTGTAGAAAGGATACTTGAGGAAATGATGGCCAAAAATTTCCCAACTCTCATTGAAGTCAGTAATGTACATACCCAGGAAATTCATTGTACTCCAAACAGTATAAATCCAAACTGAACTACTCTGAAACCCATATTACTCAGGAGGTCAAGTGCTAAAGAAAGAATAGTGAAAGCAGCAACAGAAAAGCCATCACATACACGGGATGTCCACCAAGACATAGTGGTGATTTCTCGTCAGAAACCATGACACAAGAAGACAGTGTTATGATATTTGAATGAGGGAAAAAAAACAGTCAAAAATTCATTATTTGGCAAAATTATCCTTCAATAATGAGGGTGAGTTTTAAATAGTCAGAGATAAACAGAAAATAAGAGCTTTCATAACAAGAGGCTGGCTCTACAAGAAATACTAAAGGGAGCTCTGCAGTCTGAACAGAAAAGATACGCGAGAGAGAGAGGATTGAAGGAGAGTGTAGTAGTGAAGAATATCAGAAAGAGTAATCAAATGGATAAAAAGGCCGACAAAAATAATATATGACATATGAAAACCAAAGGAAAAAGTGGTCAAAGTAAGTAATTCCTTTACAATAATAATTTTAAAAGGCAATGCATTAAACTCTCCAATCAAAAGACACAGATCAACAGAATGGATAAAAATGTATAAGCCATCTGGATGTTGTTGACACGAGACTCACCTTGGGTACAAGGAAACACATAGGCTGAAAGTGAAAGGTTGGAAAAATGTATTTCACCCAAATAGTAACCAAAAACAAACAAAAAAAAGAGCAGCGTTAGCTACAGTAATATCAGACAAGAAAGACTTTAAATGCAAAAATTTTATAAGAGATGCAGAATGCCATTGCATATTAATAAAAGGGGCAACCTACCAGGAAGAACTAACAATCATAAATATCTTTGCACTTCACCAGGGTGACCCAAAATACGCACGGGAAATGCCACTCATATCAATAGATCGATCAACTAGACAGAGGATCAATGAAGAAACAGACAACTTGAACAACACAATAAATGAGCTAGACCTAGCAGACATATATAGAACATGACACCAAGATGGCTTATATTTTTTATTCATTCTGTCAGCCTGTATGTTTTGACTGAGTAGTTTAATACATTAATATTCAATGTTATTACTGTATAGGCATTACATACTTTGACCATGTTATCCTTTGGTTTTCAGAAATAGACCCTCACTTGTATAGTCAACTGATTTTTGATAAGCCTACCAAGTCCACTTTACTGGAAAAGAAGAGTCTCTTTATAAATGATGCTGGGAGAACTGAATATCCATAACTGAAAGAATGAAAGAGGATCCTTCTCTCACTCCCTATACAAGAATCAACTCAAAATGGATTAAAGACCTAAGCATAAAAGCCAGGACCATAAAACTCCTAGAAAATAATGTAGGAGATCATGTTCAGGAACTGGTGGTTGGTGGTGGCTTCTTAGACCTCACACCTACATGATGGAACAATGAAAGAAAAAGTAAATAAATGGGATCTTCTCAAAGTTAAATACTTCTGTGCTTCACATCACTTTGTCAAGGTGAAAGAGAAGCCTACTCAGTGGGAGAAAATATTTGAAAAGTACATATCTGATAAGGATTTAGTATCCATTATATAAAAAGAGATTCTACAACTTAACATAAAAAGAGAAATGATCCAATTAAGAAATGGGCAAAAGACTTGCATAGACATTTCTCCAAGCAAGAAATACAAATAGTTAAAAAAAAGATAAAAAGATGTTCACTAGCCTTTAGAGAAATGTGAATCAAAACTACAAGATATCATTTCACACCTATGTGAATGGCCACTATTTAAAAAATTAAAAACTACAGATTTGGGGGAAGATGTAGAGAAAGAGAAATGCTTATTCGCTGTTGGTGGGAATGTAGTCACTATGGAAAACTGTTTGGAAGTTCCTAAGGAACTTCCTAAGGAAGTTAAATATAGATCTGCCATGTGATATGGCAATACCATACTATTCATATAGCAATCCTTCTGCTAAGTACATACTCAGAGTTGAAACTGGGATACATTTGCACAACAATATTCATTGTCGCATTATTCACAATTGACAAAAGATAGAAACAATCCAGATGTCCATCAGCTGGGGAATGGGTAAATAAATTGTGGTATATACATATGATGGAATATTGTTCAACTTTAAGAATAAATGAAGTCATGATGCATAGGACAACACTGATGAACCTTGAGGATATTATGTTGAGTGAAGCAAGCCAGATACAGAAGGACAAATATAGTATGATTCACAAAAATGAACTAAATATAAAGAGCAAACTCATAGAATTAATAGAATATGGTTCACTTGAAGACAGAATGAGGAAAGAGAATGGGGAGCTGAGGGGTAATTTGTGCAGAATTTGTAAAAAGTTTGATTGTAAATGTTTAGAAGTGGATAGAGTTGATGATAGCACATTATAGTGATTTTAATTAGCACTGCTAATATGCAGATATGATATGGTTGAAAGGGAAATTTTGTCATTTATGTCACTAGAATGAAAGCCAAAAAAGTTGAAACATGGAACTGTATAGCATGGTGAATCCTCTTGTGACAATGAGTGTGCTTAATAGTAAAATGCAAGAATGTTTTTCTACAAATCAAAACAAAAGTATGTCATTTTGAGAAGATATTAATAACGGGGTGGTGTTTGGGCAAAAAGCACCTAAAGCAACCTATGGACAGTAGGGTATAGCAATATGTTAATATTTTCCATCATTTTTTTTAAAGGAATTATACAAAGTGAAAGAAATCAGACACAAAATACTACATATTGTTTGACTCCATCTATACAAAATGTAAACATAAATAAATTTATAGAAATAGAATTTATTTTAGTGGTTATGTATGAAATGGGAAGAATACAAAGATTGAGAGGTGACTACAAAGAGGTAGGTTGTTTTTTGTTTTTTTTTTCTTTCTTTTCGGAGTAACTAAAGTACTGTAATATTGATAGCAGTGATGAATGCACAATGCTATAATTATACCAAAAGTCACTGAAGGTACACTGTTGATGTACATATGCATAAAGAGAAAAAGGATATTAAGAAGACAACATGTGAATCTAAAGAAGAATTTGAAAGTATAAACAGAAACAACAAAAATTATGGGGATGGTAAGGTTTTTGCCAAAAGCTGTACCAGAGAGTAGTTGCCTTTTAAATTGGGGGTTTATTGATTTGCAAGCTGAGAAAGGTATCCAAATCAAAGCATCATCAGGCAATGCTCACTCACTGAAGACTGGCTGTGGGCAATCCTGGACCTTTCTATAACTTGGGGAGGCACATGGCAGTGTCTGTCCATCTATGCCTTCTCCTTTGGGCTCTGATGCTTTCAGCATCCGGTTGCTGCATCTATGACTTTCTCTCACAGCTACTGTGGGTTCCTCTCTGAGCTCCTGTGTCTCTGCCACTCCATCTCTCCCTATTCATTCCTTTTATAAAGGACTCTAGTAAGAAGATTAAGACACACTCTGTGTTACACCCCACTGAAGTGATCTAATAAAAAAGAAGATTCCACCTACATATGTTTACACCAAGAGGAATGGATTAGCTCTAGAGTCATGATCTTTTCTGGGGTCCATAAAGACTCAAAGGATGACAGAAAAACAGTAGAAATTAAAAATACACTAGAGGCATACAACAGAAACAGAAAAGTTAAAATACTCTATGATCTCACTAATATGAAATAAACTCATAGAATTAAGATCTGAACTATAAGCTGCCAGGAGATGGAATAAGGGTAGAAAATGGGGAGCTCATGCTTAAATTGTGCAGAATGTTTAATTACGTTGATAGCAAATTTTTGGAAATGGATAGAGGTGACGGTAGCACATTGTTGGTGGTATAATTAACGGTGTTGGATTATGCACTTGAGGTCTTGTATGTCTCTAGAAGGAAAGCTAGAGGATAAACAGAAAATACAGTTGTGGATGATAACTTTGATTAATACTACAGATATAAGAATGTCCTTTCATGAACTAGAAAAAAATGTATGTCACTAACACAAGGTGTTATAATAATAGGGTGGTTGTATTAGTCAACCAAAGGGGTACTGATGCAAAGTATTAATTTGGGGTAGAAGCTTACAGTCACAAGGCTCTAAAGAGTCCAACTCAAGGTACTGTAAGAGGTATTTTTGCACCCAAAGTCTGTTGCCATGTGTTGATGCAAGATGGTGGGCAATGTCTGCAAAGGTTCAACCTTCCTCCTTCCTTTTAAGCCTCCACGGGTCCAATTTCTTCCAATCTCAGCTGTAGTTTGGCACAGGGCTCATCTCTCTCCCTTGGGCTCATTTCTTTCTGGGCTCAGCTGCTCTGTTCTCTTTACAAGGTCAGCTGTAAACTATCAGACAAATGGCTCAATTCTCTTCCCAGGGCCTCAGGATCCTCTTTCCTGTCTATGGAGCTCTCTCTCTTCCTCCAGGTATCTTCTCTGTGTCTCTACTTCTGAGTTCTTCATTGAGTGTCCATTTATATAGCCCACCAAGGGGACACGGACGCAACCCTGCATCCCTTAATGATGTGGTTGAATCAAAGCCCTAATCTTGATTTAATAAAGTAAAAGTGAAACCTCTGAATTAAATACAATCAAAGGGGTATCATGCCCAGAGGAACAGATCAGTTTAAAAACATAATATCTCTTTTTGGAATTCATAAATAATATCAAACTGCTACCGTGGTATATGGGAAAATATACACCTAATGTGAACATAAACTATACTTAATAATGTTTTTTTTAACATTCTTTCACCAGTTGTAACAAACGTACCACGTTAATGCAAAGTGTCAACAACAGAAGATTATATGGGCATGCTGTGTTTTACATGACTTTTCTGTAAACCTACAAATTCCCTAATTAAATAATAGTAATAATTTAAAAAGCCATTATGTTAAGTGAAAAACCAGCCACAAAATTCTACATATTATATGATTCCACTTATATAAAATGCAAATATAAATACATCTATAGAGATAGAATAGATAAGTGGTTATGTAGGGCTGGGGAAAGACAGAAGGATTGAGAAGTGATTGCTAGTGGATAAGATGTGCTTTTTTTTTTTTTT
>JAQZBX010053065.1:0-18980 GCA_029593785.1 Cabassous unicinctus | reverse complement strand
GGGAGGGGGCAAAGACAGCCAAGGCGGAGAGCTCAAGAGCACACTGTCTCTTGGTCTCAGTTTTGTTCAGGCCTAGTCCTGTATCCAACGTGAAACTATCCCTGGTTATACTTCCTAAATAAAATAAAAGACAGAGTAGAGTAAAGCAACAGAAGAAAAGAGGAGCGGTAAATTTCACAGCGGGGAGGCTTACATACGACTTTTCCAGGTAGTAACTCAGAGTCCCATAAGCCTTGGGAGAGAATGGTCAACGTTAAACCACCCTGACCTGTCAGCATTTAGAAACCCAGCAACATGCAGGGCTGGTTTTGCAGGTGAGTGCCCACATAGGTGTGTCACTGGTACAAAAGGGAGACTTCTTTTTTAAGCTTTACCCACAAAATATACAATTAAGAAAAACTTCTTTGTTTTTAGACAGCCTAGTCAATTAATTGAGACTCCAAAATGGATTTGTGGGCATGTATTATCCGGTTTGTTAATTTATGATCTTAGCCTTCATTTTCATCTTCCCCCTCATTTCCCATCCCTTTTTCTTCTTTGGTAGAAGGACCAGCCATCCTCACTTGCCTTGGATAGTGCTGCATTAAGCTTGCAATCCCAGAGTCCTATTGGTTAAGCACCTCGTTTCCCTCACCAAATTTCCCCCATTTGGGCAATAAATGATAGCATATTTTATTCATTGGTCCTCCACCTTCCACCACAGCTGCAGATTTCTACAACTAAAGTGGAAACCTCTACTGATAATAAAAGAGGACCCCCATCCAAAGGAGCCAGTGGAAGTCAAGAGATCCCTCTGCTCCATCAAAGTAATCCAGGACAACCGGGAGGCAGGCTGACTTTGACATTTCATTTAAGTACTATGAGAAATGATGCCTTAGTCTTACTTGGGCTATGCCTTAGTAAATATCAAGGTCATATCACCAGATAATGTTAGTAATGGGAATTGCAGTTGTATTTGAAGATGTGCTAAATCCAGGTATTTGTAGGTACTTCCCAACCTTTGCTCATATAATAATCATCATAACTTTCAAATAAACATTATTTTTTACAGAAGAAAAAGCCTGAAGTTCAGAGAGGTTAGGTAACCTGCCCAAGGTCACTTGCTTATAAAGTGGCAAATGTTGCAACACTCCCCCTCCCACATCATCATAACCACGCCCAGCTTCTTCCTAACAATCAGAGACGATTCACTATTATCCAAATCCAAGCACGGCCCCTGGCATATGCAATCTCATAGTGACCTCCGGGCAGCTTTACGAGATTGGCACTCTGCAGTATTATCTCCATTACAAAAAAGGAAACACAGTAAGGGGAGTTAAGTGTCTCCCTTAAATCAGGCTGCTTGTTGGTTAAAGAACCAAGATTCTCACTTCCATCCATCAGATTCCAGATCCTAGGCTCTTAACCACAGGACTATACCATCTTATTATTTTGTTTTATTGCTGATCTTAGCCTAATTTTATAACAGGGGTTCTTAACCTTTTTTGTTCGACAGATCACTTTGCCAGTTTGGTGAAAACCACCGACCTCTTACTAAGCCCACAGTATAGTGTGTATTATTTAATAAATAAATCACACCTGCACCAACATGTCCCCACAAGAATTTTTTTTCAATTTTCAATTCAGGCTCATGGACCCCCTGAAATTTTTCCATGGATCTGTGGACCCCTGAGTAAGAACCCCTGTTTCAAAAAGAAGCAGCCATGGGGTAATTATTCATCTTCCACCATCATTTAGCTATCAACGTTTCATGGAAGCAAACATACCAATGCATTGCTAAGGCACTTACAGAGTAAAGTATCATTTTCTAATCCTTAATATTCAATAAAATGAATCTACACCAAATCTGTCAACTAGGTGTATTACTGATTTGAAATTACTCTTTGATCCTTTCTAAGGCAAATCATTCAAGTCATATTACTTAAAACACAGAGATGGCATGATATTATAAACCCTGTGGGCTACACAAGCCCCCTCGTGTTTACTGCAGTCTCACAGGCGACCATTAGATTGTGAACTCCTATGAATTTTTAATTTCCACAGGGATGAATCTAAATATTTATTTTAAATTTTGATCACTTTAGATAACTTGTTCAGCTCTTGTATATAGTGGATAGTAAGCAAAGACTTGTTGAAATAGAATTGAATAGGTCAAATTTCAAATATGAAGATTTGTTGAGATATTTGATAATAGCAAATGTCACTGAGTTTTCCTTAGACTTGCATCTCTGTCTGTCCACAAGGAGCACTTGCTGGTAGATTCTTCAGCAAAAGAACAACAAAGTATAATATCCTTAGGAAAAGAAAATACATGCACAAAGTAATAATTTTCAAGTAACTAACATTAGGGAGAATTTTAAATGCATTCATAGTGTCTTCAGTACTTGCAGATCTGTCATTAAACTCCTTCCAGAATATCTCTGAATAGACAGGCTGCTTTTTCTTGTCTTCATGATGAATTCTGTACCTAGAGCAGCAAATTAAAATGAGACCATTTTTAATAAAATCATGCCAAGCTTTAAAAGTAATTTAGTGGCATTAAGCATAATAAACCAAATTACTGTGATGAAAGAAACATTTTCATTAAAACTTTTTAAAAAATGGTACTCAAAACTCCAATGTGGGGATAGAATTGAGTTCTCATTGTCTCAAGGGAACCAAGATAACAAATGACAGCTAGAATTTTAAGCTCATCATAATAAATACATAATTAGTTTTGACCTTTTCACAACATCCCAAAAAAATATAGTGATTCATAAGCATTCGTATTGCAAATGAAATTAATTGCAAGGGTATCTTTAACGAAATGTTTAATGATCTCATCATCCAGATTTCCTGAATGATTTCCTTCTGACTTCCCCTAGAAAATAATGCTATTAGATGCCAACACCAGGTTAATTTCATCAAACTAGAACCAACCAACATCTACAATTTATGCCTGGCTCATGATTTCCTAGTTTTTGTGGAAACTTTTTCTTTCCTTTCTCTCTCTTTTCATCTCTATTTCTCTAAGTCAAGTCAAATGCCAATAATTACAAGAAACATTCTTTAATTCCTTCCACCTCTCTCCAATGACCTTTATCTGCACTTAGCCAAACATTCACTAATCCAAAGACTTAGCCTAAGTTCCTTGGTCTATGTTTCATAATTTGTGTAAGCATTTGGTTTCACATCTAAATCAGCCGCTCCACCACCACTCCCAGGTGCTGGTTCATGAATGCAGGATGCTACACTTGTTGAATGTGCAAATGAATCCAACCAATGCCATAGGGTCACCCTGAAGACACTCAGATTCCCATTTTCCTGAACTCCCTCTATTTACATTTTCCAGAGAGTCTTTTCCCCAAATATATTACAAACTGTTAAAAGTTCCCAGAAACTCACAAAGCACATCAGATCTTTCAAGCAGGGGTCTGTGCCTGTGGAGATTCTTCCTGGATGGAAGTATTGGTATTTGCTTTAACAATCTCAGAGCTCAATTGTGAAATTAAAATATATGTGTATAATCCAGGCCCCCAAATCATGTCACTTGTTAGCACAGGTAACTAAACACCTACAAAATGCATCTTACTAAAAAATGCAAGACTAATAAACTAAAAGAAAGGAGGGCAGGATAGTGGGAGGGAGGGAGGAAAGGAAGGAGAAAGGGAAGGAAGAAGGAAGGAGGGAGGGAGAGAGGGAGGAAGGGAGGGAGGAAGGGAACCCCTGGGATTGGTTAAAGAGGAGAAAAAACTGAAGCCATTGTCACATTGGTAAGAGGGATATGGAAATGAGAAATTCTATTCCTCCGCTGAGGAAGAAAGAGAGAGAGGCTTATGTTGTAATCTGAAGGAGGTAGGTTGGAAATTCCTTATAGCAGTGGTAAAATGCTAGCATCAATCCGCAAAAGAGACACATGCCAAATCTTTGAAAGAATTACAAGGATTCTATTTTGCCTTAGTTGGTTTAGATATCGTGTTTCTTTAAAGTAGAAAAATTGCCCAGAAGATCTACCAAACACCCAGCCAATTTTATTATTCTATTGGCATTAAAAGTCACTTAAATTTCATCAAATGTGATTGTTCCTTTCACCACTGATTTTTTTTATTTTTATTTTTTTTTTTTTTTTTTTTTGAGGTACCAGAGAATGAACCCAGGGCTTCATATGTAGGAAGCTGGTGCTCAACCACTGACCTACATCAGCTTCTGAGTTGTTGTTTTTTTGTTTGTTTTTTGTTGTTTATTTTGCTTGTTGTTTGTTTTTTGTTTTTGTTTTTTCAGGAGGCACTGGGAACTGAACCGGGACCTCCCATGTGGGAGGAGGGTGGTCCCCCCAACCCCTGAATTTTTCTCAGAAAAACAAGAACAATGAAAGCAACAAGTACCCAATGTCTAAAAATAGACACAAAACAAACAACCAAGTACATCTTTCAGGTCTTATTACTCATCATCCCAGCCATGCCTTGGTGCCCTTTCCTACTCCCTACGCCATGGAAGCAAAGATCTACAAAGGGCAAAGCAGGAGAAACTCTTCAGAGTATCTGCCTGTTGGAGAGTGGTGCCTTATCTGTATGGGGAAGAGAAAGGTGTGTTCTCCACTGCCATCTCCAATCACATGAAGGGGGCTCCAAGAAAATCCAATAGAGGGAATAGGAGACCTCCAAGCAGGAGAGACTGGCATTCCATGCCCTAGCTGATGGTACCGCAGGTCACTAGCTGAATGACACACTGCCTATCTAAACAGGTGAAGCAGAATCCTGGCGAGGGGGTGGCCTTGCAGCTGCTTGCACTGCCACACTTTAGCATAAGGATACACCTCAGTAGTTCAGCTATATGCAAAGGAGGAGCAGCTTAATCAGAGAAAGGTGCTGGAACTTGTCACGCGTATATTCCTTCAACCTATCATTTTTACAACATTATTCCTCACTTCAGATATTTCAAAGGACACATTATTACTTTTAATCACAGCATCAATAGTACGAGAAAGGGTTTGCCACTCTCGCGCTAAAATTTCATTCCAAAGCACATTGCTTTTGAAGTCAAAATATCAGAAAAAATTATTTATGTAGGTATGAATCATGAAAAGGTGGTAATTTTGCTAAGTTAAAGGTAAATAGATGCTTTCTTTTACTGACAGTATAAAAAGAATGTTAGAGAGTTATATAGTGAGAACAGGGATCATCAATTTATGATCAAGATATTACTAAAACTGTTTCTCAGTGGGTAAGAGTTGGTGAGTCAATTTGATAGGTGACTACTTAGAAGAGGTCGAAGGTAACCAGCTTAGCTTCCATCAGTTCTCTGAGCAGCTTTAGACAACTGGACAAGAGATGTGTCAGAAGGTGGTTGGGGTGCCACAGAAGGGCCACTGGTTCTCAGGTGGAGCTCTGCCTTTATGCCTCCTGACAGGATTCTTTCTAAGGTTTGACACACCCCTATAGTTTTCTTGTCAAGGGCCAAAGAAGATGATTCTTGAATCTGGGTTTGATTCTGTCTTTCACTCATTTTTTTTTTAATCTTTGGGCAAGTTACAACATTTTCTCACTTGAGGGTCATAGCAGGAACCAGCTGGCACAGGCAAATGGGGTAATGGAGGCAAGTTTCCTAAAAGCCTGTTTCTGAAGCAGTGGGCAGGGTTAAAGGTATAAACAGTGGGAAGCTGGCACTGCCCCTAAGCCTGAGGGAGCAAGGGGAAAGAGTAGTTACCAGAATCAGTAGCCTTCCCTAATAAAAGAAGGCCACCCAACAGCAGCTGTGGCCTTCAGGGCAATCCTGAAGTCCAGATGAGATGGAACCATGGGGCCATGTGATTTACTTTTTTCCTAGGCTTCAATCTTCTGGCCAAGCTTCCTATCAGCTTGAACCCAATCAGACCCTAGAGGCAAGGGAGTTTGGCGATTCTGATTGTAAATGTCACTCTCCTGGGGTACAGAACAAGTTGGAAAATGGACTTGGAGGTACAAACTGAGAATACCCAACACAACATCAGGATTTATGTGGATCAATAAAGAAAAAAATACTATTCAAAACTAGAGTATTAGCATTAGGCATTTCCAGGTGAAATCCACTTTGTGAATTCTGTTTTAACTTGCGCAGAAGCCCTAATATTATAAGTCGTTTCTAGGAGACAGAAACAAGAATGGAATAGGAATCAAAATATTGAATTCTAGAAGTAGGAGATAGGACCATGTTCAAGACTCGGGATTTGGAGTTAGGTTAACTGGGGTGAGTCTCTGTTCAGACACTTACTATTGCGTGAACTTGAGTAAGTGACTTCACTTCTCCTAGACCTCAGTTTCCTCACATCGGAAATTAGAGTAATAACCATACCCACCTCATGCCGAACACAATTTCTTCTTCTTCTTATTATTATTATTACTATTACTATTATACCTAAAGTTAAAATAGAGAGAAAGAAACTCCATCTGGTGTCAAAATAAAAATCACAGAGAAACACAATGGGCATCCCTGAGGTTCCATGTGTAATTCACTATTAAACTGCAGGGCTCATGGCCAAAGGGCCTGCACTCCTCCAGAATAGTAAAGTGGTGGCTCCACAAGCTCACAAAGGGGTTCCTCATGTTCACTGTCATCTTTAAATTGCAACACTCCTTTCTGGGGAACCTCAAAGCCAAATAAGCTCTACCTTGGCTCCAAAGAGCAGCAAGGTAATGTTCTAAGCACATAATATACAAAAAGCCCCAAATATACCCATAGAAGATAGCTGGGCCTCTCGGCAAGCATCTCAGTCAGAGTCCTGGCATGAAATAGATGGCACACTCTAGAAATTAATAAAAGAGGGTTTATTGAAGGAACTGTTTACAGAGGTGAAGGCAAGGTTGAGAACAACCAATAAGGGCTGGCATTATTACCCATAAGTCTGAAAAAGAAAGGGAAGGATGGTGTTACCAGAGCCCTGTGGGGCTAAAGAGAGGAGGCACCCCGTATGAGGTGTGGTAATAGGTAGAAGAACACAACCTCTATTGACACCACAGGTCACTGGGATGGTGTGTGACTTGGCCAGGAATAGTATTATAGAATAGTATGCAACAGGGACTCCCATTGGCCAAACCCTACTAGAAGCCACAGGGCCAGAGGGCTTGAGTGGTACAGTATGGAGAGGTCAGCCTCCTTCTAGCACATGGAGAAGTCAGCCTCCTTCTAGCACATGGAGCAGGGTTGAGAAAGGCACAGAATGGATCTGTATAGATGATGGAGAACAACGAGCACAAGCTCTGCAAACAGAAATTAAAACTAAGAACTCTTGTCAAATCATTCATAAGAAAAAGATGTAGGCCATTTTCAAACCCAAAGAATTATCACCTATTCTTGAGAGACTATTAAAGAATGAAGGATGCCCAACAAATTTTTTTAATTTTTTTTTTTTAATTTTTTTTTTAATTTATTTTTACCGGGAGGTCCTGGGGATCGAACCCAGGTCCCTCCAAATGGAAGACGGACGTCCAACCATCTGAGCCACGTCCGCCCCCTCAACATTTTTAAATAGAGCTGGCCAAGCAACAGAAATGTTCTGTCTCTTTAAAAGATATTTTAAAATATTCTGAGCCTGACTTCAATGACCATTCCAGAGCCCCAACTCATGCCTCACCAGCCAGTCAATGGCTCTTTTATTCCCTACTAAAATACTTAAATATATGACACAAAGCTGAGCCCAAACCCTCTCCAGCCACATGGCATAACTGGAAGGACCATTCACCGCTTATGTTTTGCAGTTTTGGATGCAAAACTAATATTCACAGTTTCTGCAGGATTTTACCAAACAGCTTGCTCCCATTAGTGCTGAAGGTGGAGGTTTATCCATGCAGGGGTGTTGGATTCTGGCCAGTCCTCCCTGATCCATCCATCTAGCATCTGAATGAGGTTCTTCTGGAAAAGCATTTCACACTGTAGCGACCTGAATTGAGATGTTAGTAGTAGTTGTCTCTGGGTTACAGTACTTTAAGTGATTGTTTCTCTTCCTACTTGTCTATATTTTCCAAAATTTCCAAAACTCAAGAATGGAAAAACAAGTAATTTTTTTTTTTTAACTGAGCCCTGATGTTTCAAAAAGTTTCTAAATGACAAACACAGTTTACATAAGGGTCTAGAAAGAGAAACACAACTTTGCACAGAGTGAGAAGTTAAAGATAAAAGGCCGGGATTAACGAAGGGCCTCTTAAAGGCCTGACCTTCAGTGGTCCTGCACACAGCAGCAACAAAACTCGTTTTATCTTTGAGGTTTATAATATGATCAAGCTGGGCTTATCTCAGCAAACCAGGGAATTTTCAAATATAAAATACATTAGTGTAATTTATCACATTAATAGACTAGAGGAGACAAAGTTTATTATATCAAGCAATGCAAAATAAAAGAAACACAATGGACGAAATGCTCTTCCTATTATATTTTTAGAAGTCTCATATAAGAGAGGAAGAAGGAAATTCTCCTAACATAATAAAGAGTAAATACCCAAATCTAATGACATTAAACATTAACTTTAGGTGTATTTCCTGTAAGAAGAGAGAAACAACAAAAAAATACTTACCTGGCAGGGGAGATACCGTGATCACGAAGGTGGTTTTCCCAGGGTGAGGCTCATCCATTGCACTCTGGATGTGCTGACCCCTGTAACTTCCTCAAATGTGGGAAACTCAACTACATAATTTGTGGTAGTGGGGGATTAGGTTCATGCTCTGCCATTTAAAAATAAAAATAGGATGTTTGCTATTACAGCTAATATTTAAACTAGCACTGGACAGCAGAAATTATTTAGGGAACAGAGAGAGTGCATGTATGTGTGTGTATAAGGATTATGGAGAGAAATAAAATGTTATTACTTGTAGATGTCATGGTCATCTATCTAGAAAAACCAACAGTCTCGATAGGCAAACTATTAAACAAATGGAATTTTATCATGACTGCCAGAAAATCAATAACATTGCTCTACATCAGCAATAACTACTTAGAAAATATAATACAAATGGGATCCAATTCATTATAATAAGGAAAATGGTAAAGTGTTTTGAAACTAAGTTAACCAAAAAGTCACAAGAACACAGTAGATACAAGTTGTAATGCTAATGAAGGACTTAGAAGGTGAGCTGAATAGATGGAGGGGCAGCCCAGGCTCCTGGGTGACATCACTTAATATTGTAAAGATGTTAATGCACCCCAAAGAAATCTACAAAACCAATGGTACCCCAATCAAAATTATAGTGGTATTTTTTCTAAAGAAGTGGATAAACGTTCTCCATTATTTATAAAGAAGAATAAAGTCCCACTTTATATAAAGCCTAAATTACTTTTATAAAGAAGAGGAAAGAAAGAAAATGTAACACACCTGATATTTATTGACATACTTCAGCATCACAAAAACAATATCCATAAGGGCACTGGCACAAAATCAAATTGACCAATACAGCAAAACTAGAGCTCAGAAACAGAGTCATATACATGTGGAAGTTAATATATGATAAGAATGCACCATAAATCAATGGGCAAAGGATAGTCTGTAAAAAGAGATGATGTGGCCAAAGATGATTCATTCCATGAGAAAACTACAAGTGAATCCCTGCTAATCAATGCTTCAAGGGTAGACTCTAAATGTGAAAGAAAGGGGCAGGAAGACTCTTTAATAAGAATTTTTTTAAGTCTAAAAAGATAAATTCAATGTCAACAATATTCTTCAAATCAAGAAAAATGCAAGAATCACAATGGCAAAATGAGTAAAGAACACAGGCAATTTTCAGAGATGAAAACCCAAGGCTAACAAGAATATGAAGAGATGCTCAAAATCAATAGCCTCTAGAAAAATGCAAATTAAAGCAACAATGAGATATTCCTTTATATAGTATATTAGTTTGCCAAAAATGAAAATCCGAAGAATGGCAAGTATGGATGGAGATGTAGAGATATGGGCGTTCTTACCC
Source organism: Cabassous unicinctus (assembly GCA_029593785.1). Classification (NCBI taxonomy): domain Eukaryota; kingdom Metazoa; phylum Chordata; class Mammalia; order Cingulata; family Chlamyphoridae; genus Cabassous; species Cabassous unicinctus. Next base: position 9,071 of record JAQZBX010053065.1, on the reverse strand, counting down.
ATTGATGGTGAGAGCAGACTGGTGGTGCTGGTCCAGACAGCAAGCTGACATGGACAAAATGGGTAAGTGACCCATGACCCAGCAATTCCATGCCTAAGTTTATAAGCCAAAACATTTTCACACAGGTCCATAGAGTACAAGAAAGTTTTAGTGGTAGGGAACTAGAGACAACCCAGTTATCAGTTCCTGAAAGAGGGAATACCTGTCATGAAACTGCTGGTTTATCATGAAGGCTTTGCCCTTTTTCTAGGGTACACAGAAAAGCACATTTCTTAGCATGCCTCTTGAGATTCGGTGTAGCTGTGTAGCTAAATTCCAGGAAGAGGACTGTTTGGCTAAAATTTACTAGATGACTTCCAGGCCTGGCCATACAATACATCCCCTGTGCAGTTCTCCCTGGCCTTCCACCACCAGCTGGCATGCATGGAGATAATCTCCAGAGCAGCTTGGGATTTCTGTGTTGAAGATGGGGTGGCTACAAGACAGGAGGAGGCCATGTCCCTGTTTCACCACCCAACTAGAAGCACCCACTGTAGACCATTAATTTGGTTTTCACTAAATTAACTAATATGATATTTTGTTAATCCCCTGAAATTTGAGAAGTTTGCCAGTTATACTTCTGTTACCTTAAATAACACAATAGGTAAAATGTGGTAGATGCACAACATGAAGTAGTATGCTGCAGTTGAAAATGGTGGGTTATGGGGAGAAGATGTAGCTCAAGTGGTTGAGCTTCCCATGTATGAAGTCCCAGGTTCGATCCCTGGTCCCTCTTAAAAGTAATAACAAAGAAACAAATGGAAAAAAAAAAAAATTCTCATTGGGGAGAAGATGTAGCTCAGTGGTTGAATGCCTGCTTCTCATGTACAAGGTCCTGAGTTCTATCCTTCGTACCTCCTAAAAAAGAAAAAGTAATGGATTAGATATATACATAGCATCATGGATGGATCTTACATGTATAGTGCTTAGAAAAAAAAAGAAACAATAATAGAGCTGCAATCCAATACTATTTATGATCATTGAAATATATATGCACAACACCCCATTCTTCCCCTTTCTCCTTCAGGCTGCCTCAAATGCAAATGTGAAGCCTGGGGTTCAAGCAGCTCTCTTGGACCTTGAGGTGACCTTGAGACTGGAAGCACGGCTGGAGGTGGTAGTGTGCATCCTGATAATGGGCTCCTATTGGCATGACGGAAACATCAGGTTACACCAGGTTATGTGCAGACTTCCTTCACATGAAAGAAAAATAAACTATCTTGTTTTGAAATTTTACCTGCACATAAAACAATGCATATGTATTCAGTAAAACACACAGTTAAAGGTTACACATTAGGGAAGCGGGAGTGGCTCAGTCGACAGAGCCCCCGTTTACCATATGTGAGGCCCCAGGTTCGCTTCCCGGGGCCTCCTTGTGAGGGCAGGCCGGCCCGCGCGGCGCCAGGGGCTGATGCAGTGGGACCTCACAGCAAGGGGGAGATAAGCAGACACGGAGAAGACACACAGCGAATGGACACAGCGAGCACAAGCAGCAAGGGGGGCGATAAATAATAAATAAATAAATCTTTAAAAAAAAAAAAAGGTTACACATTAAACATGTAATAATGTTGGCCTATAGAGGGAGAAAAGGGAGAATGAAAAGAGATATAGGGTAAAAGGGAATAAATAAATGCGTGACTGAATGAGTAAGTGATTAAATTAGAGTGTACCATGCACAGACCAATAATGACAATGCTACATTAGGACTATGATCAATGCAATACTCAGTTCCTAAAAGGATCAAAAGGATGAAAGAAAAGCCTGATAAATGTTGATTGCAACAATAAGCATCCCCAGTTTCCTCATCCCGATTTTTCATCTCTTCTTTATTCAGATGTTTGTCTCAAAACGAATTCGAAGCATTTGTCATTGTCCTATAATCGGTCCTTCTCAAATGCTGCTAAACACAGAATTTAGGGCAACAGACGGTACTTCTATAAGGTCTCAGCAGGAAGGCCACTCAGGAGCCAAGGAGGAGGGAGACTCAGAGAGCTGAGGCCTGGGCAAATTCCCCTGAAAGTGTTTGCAGAGGAAATGCTAGCCAGCCGTGATCACCGTGCAACAGGCCACCAGTCCTGAAAAAGAGCATGGCAGTTCTTTGCCAAGGAGCTAAGCCCCTTTGTCTCGTGAATGAAGATGGAAACTAATTGGTGCTGTTGTCTGAATAGATCCTGCGCATTGTAAGGAGAAGAAAACAAGCTGAACTAGAGAGGCCACGGCATACACACACTCACACACACCTAGTCTCAAGCAGCACTGAATTACCTGGAAGTGTCTCCATTAAAGAGAATTTCCCCACCCTTTAAGCTGCAATCATAGCTAGTATGTATCACCGGGCTTAAATCAGTTCCCTGAGAGATGTCCTGATTAATCGGATTTCCCAATTAAGCCTGTCCCAGTTGAGAGGAACGTACCATTCTGATTAGATTCCTAATTTATATGGGAGGTTTTGTATTTTGTAGAAAAGGAAAGGGGGAGTTGAAGAAAATCAGCAGCCTCGGAAATGTCTCCCTCCAACAATAAGCCTTCCCCCATCTGATGAACGGTAGCACACTCGTCAAAGTAGCTCTAAACCTCTTTAATAAAATATGAATTGGTCCACTTGGAGCCACAACTGTCTTTCAAGAACTGTCAGAAGCGTTACACTCATCCCTTTTGAGGACAGATTCTTTGACTGGTTAGCAGCAGAGAAAAGAACACAAAGGAAAAAATGGCCACAGTGTTCAGAATGAGGCTCACATAGTCTTTTGTGCCTTTTAAAAAAATCTTTTGCAGTGTACTTTCTAATAAAAGCAAGAGAATAAATAAATTCATGAATGAACGAATGAATGAGTGCATGACATGCCTGACCATTAGGGTAGGAGAGGAAGTTAAATCATGCCATTGTTGTACTCACTGGCATCACAAAATCACAGAGTAATGGGAAATGTTGGCGCAAAATAAGGGGAAACGTTGGCATCAAAGCTACACTGAAAACCTTACAACGTATTTGGCTTGGTCATTGGCCAAATCACTGGAACACAGTGTCAAGTGAAATTACAAACCTTCTCACGAATGCTCCCTCAGAATTGTGTTATAGAGAACTTGATGGAGAGTTTTATTTTTTTATTTTTTTTTCACTTTTTTTGTGTGTGTGTGTGGGTAAAAATCAAATTTTTCACAATGGAGAGTTTTAAATAAAGTCCTACCAGGAGACAAGATTCAGTGACTAGTATAACTTCAAAAGTGTGACCTGATCTCTTTATTTATCAGTCTCTTTATCTTCAAAAGGTATCATCAGGCTTAAATAAGTTCTCTGAGAGATACTGGCACCAAATAATTTCAGATGTCATGGTCAACCTTCATATCCTGTAAAAAGAAACTGATCATAAAGCAAAGAGCATGGGTTTATGGAGTTTGAATTCTCTCTCTCCCATTGTTTTAGTTTCCTAGGCTGCTCAATCAAATACCATGCAAGGTGATGGCTTAAACAATGGGAATTTTGGCTTAAACAATGGGAATTTATGAGCTCACAGTTTTGAGGCTATCACAGAAGCCCAAATCAAGGCATCATCAAAGACTGTGGCATTCCAGGGCTGGCTGCCGGCAATCCTTGGTCCGTAGCTTGTGACAGGGTGGTGTCTCCTGGTCTCTCCCTTCTCCAGGTTTCCATTGATGTTCACTGTCTTGCTGCTCCCTCTGTGTCTTTCTCTGTCTGAATTTCAATCTCTTATAAAGAAATCCAGTATAGGACTAAGACCCATCCTGACTGAGGTGGGCCACACCTTAACCAAAGGAACCCATTCAAATGGGCCTATTTACAATGACTATATACCCAAAGGACTGGATTAAGTTTAAACACATGCTTTTCTGGGATACATTCAGCTCCAAACCACCACACTTCACCCTCTGGACCCCAAAAAGACATGTTCTTTCTACATGCAAAAGACACTCATTCCATCACAACATCCCAAAATCCCCAAGTCATTTCAGTAATAATGCTAAGTACAAAGTCTCATCAAAATTGGCTATAGGTGTGGATCTGTGAAATCTGGAGAGCAAGTTATCTGCTTCCAATATACAATGGAGGGACAGGCATAGGATAGATATTCCCATTCCAACAGGGAGAAATTGGAAGGAAAACAGGGGTTAACAGGTCCTAAACAATTCCAAAACCGAGCAGAGAAAACCCCATTGGACTTCAAGGTCTAAGAGTCATTATAGATAAATGGTTTGTTCTCTCGGCCTGATGGAGCAGTAGCCCCACCTCTTCTAAGTGCTTGTGCAGTGACTGTGCTCTCCCTAAATACTGGAGTAAAGGTCCCACCTTCTCCAAGCACTGGGATAGTGGCCAGGTTCTCTGCAAAACCTGGAATATAGGCCTCATCCTCTCCAAGCTTTAGGATGGTGGCCAGGCTCTCCACAAATGCTGGGACAGAGACCCCACACTTTCTGAGCACTGGGGTGGCAGCACTCTCCCTGAACAATGGGGCAGAAGGCCCACCTTCTCCAAGCACAAGGGTGGACTCATCATTTCCACACACATGGGTAAGTCTGCTCACTTGGCCTAAAGTGATCTCTTCCACAGTGCTGCCTTTGAAGTGATTCTTCCTTCAATTTTCCCCTTCTCTGTCCCTTTTAGCCCAAGCTGGCAGTGATTCTATTCATATAAATTTCACAAAAAAACTTGTTGGCTTTGCATGTAGTTCACAGCGGTCCAAACCATCAGACAAAAGGACATTCCATAGATCCTTCCTGGATAACTGCATTTCCAACCCTGACTTCGATGTAAACTGCTGACTTGTTCAATGTTCAGTGAAACCCTCACATGGGGCCCTGTTCAAGATAGGCTCAGAATTTTCGAAACCATCAGTTTCTGGTTTCTTTGTGCCCAGGAGTATAGTTCTTAGCTTATCCCTTTCCTCTCTCATTTCCCTATAAATTGCAAGGAGAAACCAGGTTCTGTTTTCCACACTTAGCTTGGAAATTTCCTCAACTAAATTTCTGAGAAAATTCAAGTTCTGCCTTCTATCTGACATCAGAGCTCAATTTTGCCAAGTTCTCTGCCACTTTAAAACAAGATTCACCTTTTCTCCAGTTTCCAATAACACATACATCATTTCCTTCTAACGTTTCACTGGAAGTACCTTTAACATCAATATTTCTACCAACAGTCTCTTCAAGGCCATCTAGGCTTGTTCCACAAAACACACAATTCTTCCAGCCTATAACCATTACCCAATTCCAGGGCTGTTTCCACATTTTTCTGGTATTTGCAATAGCAGCACTCCACTCCCCTGGTACAAAATCTGTTTTAATTTCCTAGACTGCTCAAGCAAATAACATGCAAAGTGATGGCTTAAACAATGGGAATTTATTAGCTCATGGTTTTGAAGATAAGATGGTACTCCAAATCAAAGCATCATCAAGGCAATGTTTTCTCCTTGAAGACCATGGCATTCTAGGGCTGGTTGCTGGTGATCTTTGGTCCTTAGCTTGGCGCCTGGCAAGGTACATGGCAGCATCTCCTGGTCTCTTCTTTCTCTTGCACATTCTGTTTCAGCTTCTTGCTTCCTGTGGCTTTCTCTCTTCTCATGTCTGAGTTCATTCCACTTATAAGAAATCCAGTAATAGGATTAAGACCCATCCTGATCCCACCAAAAGGTCCGCCTTACAATGGGTTCACCCAAGGGAATGGATTAAGTTTAAGTACATGTTTTTCTGGGGTACATACAGCTTCAAACCACCACACTCATGTGCTAGTTATTGGATTTAAATAAATCACTTGAATTCTCTAAGGTTCTGCTTTATCATGTAAAATTCAGAGACAATACTATCTAGCTCTTAGGGCTCTGATGATTATGTGAAGGAACATGTATAAATGGTGGTGCACATTGCAGAAACTCATCTCTGAGTCTGTTTGTTTGTCCATCAGATGAGAATAATTACATCCAGTCCACAGAGGTCTTATGAAGATTTAATTCAATAACCTAAGTATAACTGGTGTTTTATTGTACTATATTCAGTGGAGGGTAAGCAGAAAGTAACTCTATTCCTTCTTACAACTAAATGGAAAAGTGCTATTTGCTCCTCATTTCCTATCCCTGAATGATAACTTAGGCAGATTCCAACTTGCTCCAGCTATTTCTGGGTATTAGAACAGCTCGTTTTCACACCCAACATTTCTCTTTTATCCAATAAAAAAAAAAAAACACTTCCCCTTTTCCAGCTTGGGCTTCAGATACTTCAGAGAAAGAGTAGGGATGGAAGGAAGAGAAAATGTTCTGTCCTTTCACCTGACTCTACCTGTATCTTCCACTCCTTTTTCCCCATTCATTATACTGCTTCTTGAGACCCCAAGTGAGATGGATCATGGAGAGGTGGGCAGGAGACTGCTAAGAGACCAAGATCTTCTTGGACCTGTACTCTTATCATCTGATACAGGTGCACTCTCTATAAGCAGATGCCCATAGGCTGACTTTTTCTAGTGATAAATTGTCATGGGTTCTTTAGAACACCCTCGTATACTTGCCTATACGCTGATTTTGGGCTGACTACTTATGCCTCCTCCTAAGTTGCTATTCCAATGGCAAATACAAGCATGTTTGTCACTTGGGCTTAACTCACCCTGGCAGAAAATCCTCCTGACCTAGCTACTTTCCAATATAGTGGATGCTGTAATGCATTATCTACATTCCCCTTTTAAGACTGAAAGATTTATTCCTACAGCTGCTGCACATACCTCGAGCCCTCAGCTATCAGTAATTCTTCAAGAACTGCATGAAGAGAGATGTCTTGTTTGTGGTCACCCTGGGCATCCTGCATCCAATCACCAATCAATGTGAGTATAAAATACTAGGATTCCCCATCCCAATCCAGGACAACTCTGAAGGGCCATCCTAGCTTTAGAACTCCTTGTGAGAGCAGCTGAGGGCTTCACTCAAACTGCATCACAGCCCAGTTTCTCTCTATTCTGCTTCTGTTCTTCCCTATCACAAGAATTGATTCCCAAAAGCACTCCTGATAAACTTCCTGCACACTATTTTCTATCCATAGTGTGCATCCCAGGGAACATGACCTACAACAGCATCCACTTATACAATGGGATAACTTACCCTTGTAGCCCCAATAAACTTCTTACCTTCGGACTTTTCCAGAAAAGCTCAGGGACCAATGTCTGTTTCTCGAAAACTCCAAGGTATACAAGGAAATTTTCCCAAGCACCAACTGACCAATCTGTTTGAGTAGCATCATGGAACAGATATCCAAAAGTTCTTATAGATCAGAGTGTGAGGAGCAGGGGATATAAATCCTGCTCCACTGCCAGCCATGCCAACTCTCTACATATGGTCTTTTTCTTAGGCTGGGTCACAAGGGAACCCAGCCTGAAGTCCTGAAGTAGAGGGCTTACAAGCTATAATGTCATCCAATATCATGCAACAGGTCTGCAAGGGAAGGGGAGTGAAGAAAGTAAGAAAGGTGTGACAATAAGATGTGTGACCAAGCAGGCTATCACCAAGTATGACTGACTGCACACTTTGTTGGTATTGTGCCTTTTCCTACATCTACTGCTTTTGGTGAATGACCTCTTCAATGAGGCTAAAGAGGCTTTCAAAGTAGAGGCCCTCAGCAAACTCTCTCTCTCACTCACACACACACACACACACACATCTCCACATGGAGGCCTCAGGGTAGCTGTGCTTCTTACATGACAGCCAAAGGCTTCCACAACAAGTGTCCTAAGAGAAGCCACAAAAACCACATGTCTTTTCCACCTCTAGATAGAAGAATATCAAAGAATTTGTGGACATGATTTCATAACATCAGTCTGCTGTTGTTGTGGTTAAACAAATTATTTAAATTCTCTCATATGCAAAACACACTCACCTGCTCCTAAGGCCCCACCACCATCACTACCAAAATCTCATCTATTATGGCATCAGGCTCAGCCTTGATGTCAGCATCACTTCTTAATCAGTTTCAGGTGTAGATGGGGCTTTTGGGGTGAATTTCCTTAGGAACAGAGAATTGAGTACTGCTTCTCTCAACATAAAGATCTACAAACTAAAGAGACAAATTATCAGTTGCTCCCCACATTTACAACATACAATGATGACACGTGTATATGATATCCCAATAGACATGTTCAAAAAGAAGGAAAATGGAAAGTACACAGCAATCACTGGTCCATAGCAATTTTGAAATCGAATTGGGCACCCACTGTCAATTTCTTGGTTAGAACACAGTCCTACTGGCAGGGAATGATTTTGTACTGCTCTTTGCTTTGTCTTCTATGCTCTGGATTGGGCACCCTCGTTCATCCTTCATTCTGCATAAGAAATAGCTGGTGTTTTCAGCCTGCTTTCTGCTCATTGTAATTTAAAAGTGCAAAGCTTCTTTATATTTTGCAATGTTTCTTTTAGTCTAAACTGGTGATATTTCTACCATTAAAACTCTTTTTAAATCTTGTGGGTTTTCTATGATCTGAATGATTTCATGCTATTAGACACAAGCCATAAACACAAATGAGTCCTTTTCTTCCCTGGACTGCTTGTGAGACTGGGAACAATGCCCTTAAGATTCTTTGAAACCATGTTTTTAATAGAGAAGATCTGAAAGACCTAGTTTTAAGATCTTTAGAAGGCCTTTTGTCAGGTCTGACACATTATCTGAGACATTCCCTTAGAGGGAATTTATAGTCTCAACCTGGAAGTGATCTTTGGCCTGAGCCCCTTTCTTAACTTTAGAATCCTTTGCCATATGGTCAGGATGAGAATGAGAAGCATTTTTTTTTTTTTTGAAGAAAAAGAAAAACAACTTTATTAATGAATAAGCATTAAACCAGAATGTGATACATCACAATCTGTTAAAGAGACTGCAAAGAGAAAGCAAACTCATCCTTTTTATGTAGCTAAGTGGATACAATCCATTACATACATGTTCTCAGGATATTTCTCTTATCATTATGTATACGCATCTCCTCCCAGGAAATTGTGAGGTACAGGTGATATCTTCTTTGATTATCAGAGAAATGGCTTCTTTCCCTGAGGAAA
>JAQZBX010053064.1:0-18974 GCA_029593785.1 Cabassous unicinctus | reverse complement strand
AGAAGGAAAAGCAATAGAGATTACAAAAGCAAAAGGTTGTTTTTTGAGAATATTAACAAATTATATTACAAACCCTTAACTAGACTGACAAAGAAAGAAAGAGAGAAGATGCAAATAAATAAAATCAGAAATGAAAATGGGGATATTACTACCTAAGGTTCAACATCTTGCTAGGGTTCTGGACACTAGGACTCGAGTGGAAAAGGGTGATCTGCTTCATCCCCACACCCACCACGAGAAGACAGCTCTGTTTCTCAGAGCAGCAGGGTTCTGCGGCATCTGGATCCCTGGGTTTGCAGCAATGGCCAGACCCCTTTACAAAACTCTGGCGGGGCTGGAAAAGGAATCTCTTGCCTGGGGAGGGGGCTTTTCAAAACATCAAGAAACAACTCAACTAAGGCTCCACCTTGGGGCTTCCAAATGTGACTCGAGACTTTAACCTGTTTGTACACAAAAAAAACAAAGTAGCACAGGCCTCAAAGTTCAGGGAAAGTTGAGCACATGACTCAAACCCTCAAAGCCACCCTAGCAAATTTCTGCCAGGAAACTGGTCTCCCCGAGTAGATTTACTCCCTTAAGCCCTTCTCACAGATAGGTGCACCCCAGGACCCACAGGCTATTCACCCTTTGAAATTCTGTTTGGGCAGCCACCCACAATTTTCCAGGCATTCAGCGGAAGTATCAAGCTTCTGGGGGAGGCCAACCAGATTCCATTCTCCAGCAGCTTGGAAGAACTCTAGCTGAAATACATAAAACTGTTCTGTCCCAGAAGCTCATCCCCTTGGGGACCCTGGTGCACCCTCATCAGCCAGCGGACCAGGTCTAGGTCAAAGACTGGAGGAAAGAACCCCTCCAGCCTTCCTGGACAGGTCCACATACTGTAATCCTTGTAACTCCCACTGTTCTTAAAGTTGCAGGTATCACCCCCTGGATTCATCATTCCAGGGTCAAGAAGGCCCATCATGATAAGGAGCAGTACAGCTGGGCAGCCTAACCTGTACCCAACCACCCCCTGAGAGTGCAAATCACCCGAGATCCTCAAGCACCAACCCCACAGAATGCTAGCTGAAAGGACCCATGCTCCTGGTGGGGCCTGTGTTTATGCAGCCTGATCACCTTGGTGTTTGGAATTGGACTCAGGGCTGTGGCCCCCAAGGACTGAACTGTTGTGAATAGAACCCTAATTGCTATAGCATACTGGTGCATAGTAAGATGTTTCTGTGCCTTAAGCTGTTTTTCCTATTCTCCTTCAGGGCTGATGCCAGTTACCAGCCCTGTTCCACTTGTTACAAGACTGCCCCTCTCTCAGCAATGGATAGGCTGAAACAGCTCACAGGGAAATACCAACCCTCCTCTTCCTTTACCCACCATACCTATATGCCAGCAGAATGTTAAAAAGTTATCCGAAGCCTCAGTTTGTGAGGAAAGTGGGGATGTGTATCTTCTGGGGGGAAGAGTGCTGTTATTATGTTAATAAGATAGGAATAATCACTACCAAAGTGAAAGAAATTAGAGATCAAATTCAAAAGAGGAAAAGCCACTTAAACGAGTTCTGGGGCTGGAACCTCAGACAGTGGACCTCTTGGCTTCTGCCCCTGGCTGGACCCTTCTTCATATTGCTCATAGTGGTAATCTTTGGCCCATGCCTGATAAAGGCACACATCACGTTCTTGAAACAATGATATCATACGTAACTACCACCAAGATTCTAGCCCTAAAGGCATACAGGACCCTGAGTACAGATGATGCCCTATGGGAATTATAAGGGCATCAAAGGGGGGAAATTATAAGGAAAAGTCACTGCAGCCCTACCTCTTCCACTTTTTCTGACAAGAATTTCCCACCTTAGAACTCAAACCTGCACTTCTGGCTCTGTAACACTGCCCACTTGATTTCATAACCTGCAGTTCTGCTTCTGTAACCATACTTGCTTAGTTGCCTAAGGTAATAGAAAAATTCCAACCTCCAACTCACTAGCCAATGAATGGAAGCCTGCAGAACCCAATAAAAACTCCAGAAAGCTGGGGCTGGGGGCCCAGAATTTGGAAACTGAACTTTCCTCTGGGCCCACACGTGTAATGAAGCCTGGTTCCTCCATTTTTCCAAGTGCTGTTTGGGTTTCTCATCATGACAGCCACAACACAGTGATTAAAACAGACTTCAAATAACTCTCCAAAATGAAAAGACCTGTTCCAGATGGCTTAACAGGTGAATTCTACAAAGCATTCAAAGATCTAACACCAATCTTATGCAAACTCTTCCAAATAATTGAACAAAAGGGAGTGCTGCCAAACTCATTATATGAAGCCAATATCACCCTAATACCAAAGCCAGATAAATGTATTACCAGAAAAGAAAAATTACAAACCCATTTCCTTAATGAACACATATGGAAAAGTCCTCAACAACTTACTCACTAACCAAATCCAACAACATACTAAAAGAATTATTAATGTATACCATGATCCAGTGGATTTTATCCAAGGCATACAAGTGTGGTTTAACACAAGAAAATCAGGCAGCATAACTCACCACATTAATAAATCAAGGATGAAACATTACATGATCATCTATATTGATGCAGAAAAGGCATTTGACAAAATCCAGTATCCTTTCTTGATCAAAACTCCAAAAGAAAGAATTTGCAATAAAATTTTTCATCAGGATAAAGGGCATATATGAAATAACCAAAATACCCACAGCAAACACTGTGCTCAATGGCGAAAGTCATTATTTGGAGTGACTTTTTAACACATGGTTTATAACACTGTGATTATCATGGTGTACCTAATCATTTTTGCTCAGCAATATAGCTTAGTGATTTATCCATTTGCATGTGCCAGATAGATCCAAAATTTAAATTACTGACTTATTTTCCATAATATGTATCTATCAAATGGTATTTACATTCTATTATTGTTAGGCATTTAGATCTTTTCTATTTTCCAAATTTGAACAAGGCAACAATGAACATAAGGTAGTTTCAAGAGATATGTTGATTTCCTGAAACATGATCAAATTTTTATATGGAGCAGCTTTTTCATTTTATTTTTATGAAAATGATGCATGATAAAGTATCTCATTGTTAAATTTATATTTCCTTAACCCTATGTCCCCATGGTGAATTCTGTCAGCGATTACAAGGTGTTGGCCCTATTTTACACCATGGTTGGGCCCAGGTTTAACCCCCTGATCTACATGCTGAGAAACACAGATATGAAGAAGACCCTGAGGAAAGTGTGGTGCCGAGAAACGCTGTTTGAAGAGAAATGATGCTGTGGGTGTTTGAGCCCTTTGAACTATCTCATTCTTTTCACACATTTTTTAGGTTTAAAAAATGCAGCTGGTACAGAAGGGTGGTGGGCTGTCATGTGAAGCTGTAAACCTCAAAGGGACAAGATCTGTCACCCACTCTCTTCTTCACTGAGCCTGTGAAAAAGGCAATAGATAAGATGATCTCATCTCTTCAAGCTCTGACATTCTGGAAATAAATTTGTTCTGAAGATGGAATTAGTCAGAAATTTCAGTGCAAGTCACTTTTCCAGAAGGAATTTTTTGAAAAAAATGTCTTGTTTGATGGCTAGGACCCATGTGTGCTACATGTAATTGACCATTTTTTGCAAGATCTGTATGAATGAAACACTGTCAGCCTGGAGTAAAAGGGACAGATTGAAGGCAAAATGACTTCATAGGCAGAACCATGAAAGCTGAGGTTTGTATTGAAGACTTCTCATGCCAAGGTAGAGGACCCACCTTGTACATGGAAAGGGTGAATATGTCTCAGAGCTTGAAGAAGCCCTACTTTCTGCCCCATTATTTGGGAAAAGTGTTATCATTCAATGTTCTCAGATGCCTGGGGGTTTGTGGAGAAGCTGGCAGCCACTGAGAAGCTTTAGGAGGTTGGATCATAACATTTGGCTGTCACCCCTATCCTTGATGAAGGCATGGTCATTAACCCAATGCTTGGAAATATTAGAGCCCTCACCCTAGTGTTTGGGGAGAGCAGACCTGCTATGAAATCCCTCCTTCAAGGCCAGAGGACAAAGTATCATTCTACAGATTACTTTTCAACCTTTAAATATAAAGAAGTATGCTTTTCAGGGTCTCACAATTGTTTGGAGATTGTGATCTCTGTTTTCCCTCCAATTTCTCCCTATGCAATGGGAACCTTTATCTTATGAATGTTCCTTCTTTGTATATTAGAACAGATAACTTATTCTGTTTCAGAGGTCCAAAGTTGAAAGGGAATATTGATCCAAGACAAACCACACCTATAACCAATTTTGATGAGACTTTGTCCTTAATATTGTTACTAAAATGATTTAAATCTTTAGGATATTGTGATGGAATGCATGCATTTTGCATTTGGAAAGAGCATGTCTTTCTGTTGCCAAGAGGGAATAGTGTGATCTTTTGAAGCTAAATAGATGCCAGAAAATCATGTTGTTAAAGCTAACCCATTCCTGTGGTTGTAAACCTATTGTAAACAGGGTCTTTTGATTAGGTTACTTTAGTTAAGGTCTTTTTGATCAGGTTACTTCAGTAAGGCATTGCCCAGGATGGTCTAAATACTCTTGCTGGAGTCATTTACAAGAGAATGAAATACAGAGAGAAAAAGAGAAATCCTTGGAAGCCAGAAGCTGAAAGCCACTAAACCCTGAAGATAAGGGAGACACCATATGCCTTGCTGTATGCCACAGGAGTCAAGGATTGCTTGCAGCTTTTCTTCAGAGAGAACGCATTGCCTGATGATGTCTTGATTTGGACAATTTCATGTCCTCAGAACTGTAATCTTGTAAGGTAATAATTCCACCTTGCAGAAGCCAACCCATTTCTGGCACATTACCTTTGGCAACTTTAGCAGAATTTAATGGTAAGAGAAGAGAAAAGGGAAGGGAAAGGAAGGGAAGGGAAGGGAAGGGAAGGGAAGGGAAGGGAAGGGAAGGGTAGGGAAGGGAAGGGAAGGGAAGGGAAGAGAAGAGTGAACAAACATTTCCCCTCATATGCATATCAGGTTTGGAAAAGAGAATTCATTAAGTGAAAAACAGGAGAAATGTCAGAGGAAATCAGCTTTCAAGTGTAACAAAACTTTTATTCTCTTAGCCATCAATTTCTTTCTCCCTATCACTGCATATTCATAGTTATATAAACTTGGTCCCAAATGCACACACTGAAGTCCAGTTATGAATATATCTTTACCTTACACAAAACTATACATTAAAATTTTGTTCACAAAATTAACTTATTATAATACCTTATTGTTCAAGATAATAATAATAACTATTTGTTGAGCAATTATTGAGTGCTGAAAGTTCATTACATCATTTATTCTTGACAATAATGCATATTTTGAAATGAGTTTTATTGTTCTATTATGCAGAAAAGAACACCAAGACTTCTAGAGGTTAGAAACGACTTTAAATATCCAGGAAGCACTGAAGCAGGACCCAAGGCTTTTGGAAAAAAAAACAAAAAACTGAAAAAAAGATTAGGTATTTTTTAAGTTAGTACGTTTTCCCAGGCTTTGAAATTTAAGTTAACATTGGGTAAATGAAGGATTCTAGCACTTTAGAGTGAAGGATATAAAAACACAATGTTTGAATGCTCTTCCACTTTGAAATAACAGCTGCTCTTGAGTAGACTTAATTCATGTTAACCTGTATTAGCTGCTTATACCTATGACCATCCTACCTCCACACACACACACACCAAAATTATTATAAATATATTCAGGTGCCTCTTCTACAACACCAGTTCCTAAATTCATAGTGTTCTATTGATTGTTGGTTTTTCTTCCTATCATTCTTCTTTTCCAGAATACTCCTCCCATATCTTTTATTGCATGTATTACATGGCTTTATTTCCAGAAATGTGACTACATGGCAATCTTTCAAAACAAAGGATGGTGTCAAATTTGCAGTGTCTAGAGAAAGTTTAAATGCATTCCTGAAGAAATAACCTTGATGATAAGCATTAGATTCCTTTCTAAATTTCAAATTCCCAAAACAGCCAAAGAAGCATTAACAAGATATGTTTTTGGGGTTTTTGTTTTGTTTTGTTTTATTTTATTTTATTTTTTTTGAGGCACCAGTGCAAGGTATTTATCCTGAGACCTCTTATTTGGGAAGCCAGTGCTCAACCCCTGAGCCACATCCACTCCCATCAAATATATGTATTTTCAATAACTGTATTGAATTTTCCATTCAAACATGAAAACAATGTACATAATTAATATACACAAAGTGAAAAGTTTGGACCTATGTACATACATGTAAAACCATCATCACAATGGAGAAAATGAACAGATACCTCACCCCTAAATTTTCCTAACTCTCCATTTTGTAATTCTAATTTCCTGCCTATTTTAGCTTCCCTCCTTTCCTTTATTCTAAAACAAATACCATACAATGAGTTGGTTTAGCCACAGGAACTTATTGGCTCAGTGTTACAATGTCTAGAAAGCTTGTTTTCTCCAGGGGATGGTATGTTTTGTCTGATCACCAGCTTTGAAATTCCTTGGATTTCCCATCATCAGTAATTGCAGATGGCAGTGTCTTCATTCTCTTTTAAGTTCCATTGACTTCACGCTATTAAATTCTCTCTTGGCTTCTCTTTCCTTTGCTTATAAGGATTTGAACCATATTGAATTTAGGCCTACCCCTTTAAATTTGGGCACACTTTAACATCTTCAATGGTCCCCTTTACAATTGGATTCATACCCACAGGATGAAGGGTTGTGACCTGAACATGCTTTTTTCGGGGGACATGATTGAAACCCCAGTACTACCTCTCTGCCAATATCCAGGATAAAACTTGATCTGCTTTCTTGTATGTTGGATTAATTTTCATTATCTAGAGTTGTGGTAAATGGAATTGTATATTCTGAAATACTGAATGGTGAAGACTTGGATTTTTTTCCCTCAAATTACATATTTGGAGATTCATTCATATCATGCATATATTAATAGTTCTTTTCTTTGCAGAAGAATATTCCAATGTTTCAGAATTCTACAATTTTTTTCAACCCATCATCAATCATGGAAATTTTGTTGTGCCTGATTTGGCTATTACCAATAAAACTGCTTTAATAAATCCTTTATGTACAAACCTTTATATGGACAAATGTTTTCATCAACTTGAGTAAATACACAGCAGTGGAATCCCTGGTCATTGGGAAAATGTATATTAAATATTTTTAAGAAATTTCCAAAATTTTTTCATGAGTGGTTGTACCATTTTCCATCTCCTATAGCAGTGCATTAAAGTTTTGTGGTGCCACGTATTCACCAAAATTGATGTGGTCAGTCTTTAATTTTAGCCTTTTGAGTGAGTATGTAGCAGCATCTTTGTGCTTTTTAAAATATATATATTAAAGATTCTTAGATTACATAAATGTTACATAAAAAATAAAGAGGGTTTCCATATGCTCCATTCCCTATACCTCCCATATTTTCCCACATTAACAACCTCCTTCATTAGTGTGGTACATTGATCACAATTGATGAATGCATTTTGGAACAATTGCGACTAAGCATGGATTGTAGCTTACATTGTAGTTTACACTCTCTCCCACCCACTTTTGTAGGTTTTGGGAAGATACATAATGGCCTGTATCTCATTGTATTGTGACTCCACTACCTTTGTGCTTTTAATATGATTTAATCTAATGATTAAGAGGTCTAACATCTTTTCATGTAGTTATTTTCAATGCATCTTTCTTAGTTGATAAAATATTTGATCAAAGCATTTGTTAACTTTTTATTGGACTGTCCAATTTATGGAATTTTGAGATACTATTATATGTTCTGAAGAGTAATTCTTTAATACTTATATGAGTTACAAATATTTCTTCCCTGAGTGCAACTATTTATTCATTGTATCAAAATCTAATTCTTACTGCACAGCTTTTCATTTTGATAAAGTTCAGTATATCATTTGCATTGTTGTTTCAGGATCACATTCTAATATCATATCTAACAATTCTTTACAAGTGGAAAGCCATGGATATTTCCCCCATATTTTATTCTGTATATTTTATTATTTATTTTTTGTGTAAATTTCAAGGATGCCCACTATCACCTCTCCGATTTCACATTGTCTTACAAGTACGTGCTCAAGCACTGAGGCAGGAAAAGCATATTAAAGAAATCTAAAATAGAAAGGAAGAAGTAAAAATTTCCCCATTTGCAGATGACATGATCCTATACATATAACGTCCTGAGAAATCTACAACAAAGCTTCTAGAACTTACAAAAGATTTCATTAAAGTCGCAGGCTATAAGATTAATGCTCAAAAATCAGTAGCATTTCTGTGCACTAATAATGAGCAATCTGAGGAGGAAATGAAGAAAAATATACCATTTACAATAATATCTAAAAGACTGAAATACCTAAGAATAAATTTAACCTAAGATATAAAGGACTTATACACAGAAAATTACAACACAGTGATAAAAGAAATTAAAGAAGACTTAAATAAATGGAGGAATATTCCCTGTTCATGGACAGGAAGACTAAAGAACCTCAAGGTGTCTATCCTACCCAAACTAATCTACAGATTTAATGCAATCCCAATAAAGATCAACACTGTATTATTTCATGAATTGGAAAAACTAACTACAAAATTTATTTGGATGGGTAAGCGTCCTGAAGTGCCAAAGACATATTGAAAAAGAAAAATGAATTTGGAGGTTTCACACTACCTGACTTTAAAATATACTACAAAGCTACAGTGGTCAAAACTGCATGGTATTGGCAGAAGGATATACATAATGACAAATGGAACCAAATTGAGAGTTCTGATATCGATCCTCACATATACAGTCATCTGAAAATTGACAAGACCACCAAGCACACTCAATTGGGAGAAAATTGGCTCTTCAAAAAATGGTGTTAGAGAATTGGATAGCCATACCCAAAATAATGAAAGAGGAACATCATCTCACACCTTATACAAAAATCTAGTCAAGATGCTTCAAAGATTTAAATATAATAGCCAAGACGATAAAGACCTTGGAAGATAATGTAGGGAAGCATCTAAAGGACCTTGTAATAGGGAGGAGTTTCATGAACTTCACACCCCAAGAACAAGCATCAAAAGAAAAAATTAGATAAATAGGATATCCTCAAAATTAAAAACTATTGCACCTCAAAGGACATTATCAAAAAAGTAAAAAGGGAGCCTACCCAATGGGAGAAAATATTTGGCAACAATATATCTGATAAGAACCTAAAATCCTGCATATATAAAGAAATCCTACACCTCAAAAATAAAAAGACAAACAACCCTCTTAAAAAATGGGCAAGTGACCTGAAACGACACCTCTCCAAGGAAGAAATACAATTGACTAAAAAGCCCATGAAAAGATGCTCGGCATTGCAAGCTAATAGGGAACTGTAAATCAAAACTACAATGAGATGCCATTTTACACTTATTAAAATGGAGGCTATTTAAAAAAAAACAGAAGACTATAAGTGTTGGAGAGGATGTAGAGGAATGGGAACACTCCTCCACTACTGGTGGGATTATAGAATCGTCCAGCCACTATGAAGGACAGTTTCTTGGTTCCTCAGAAAACTAACTATAGAACTTCCATATGATCCAGAGATTCCACTCCTGAGTATACATACTGAAGAGTTTAAATCAAAGTCACGATCAGATATATGCACACCGTTGTTCATAATGGCATTGTTCACCATTGCCAAAAGTTGGAATCAACCTAGGTGCCCATCAACAAATGACTGGTTAAAGAAAATGTGGCACATACATACAATGGGATATTACTCAGCTGTAAGAAGGAATAAAGTGCTAACAAATGGGACAACATGGATGAATCTTGAAGATCTTATGTGGAGTGAAGCAAGCCAGGCTTTGAAGGATGAACAGTACATTACATCACTGATATGAATGAAGGAAATTGAACAGACTCATAGAGCTGTTGTCTATAAGATAGGATTAAAAGCAATAGAATTAGAAGAAAAGGTTGTGAGCCATCATCCATAAGGATGTAATGTATGGTAAAGTGATAGACTGTAGCTGCATATTGAAAGAATAGGAAAGTAAGGTAGTGATATTATTGGGTTTGGTGGGAAAGGATGGGTTAGAAGGTCTAGGATACTGGGGGGAGGGATGAGACAAGGAACAGGTGAACACTGGGGATTTGTGAGTATGAGGTTGTCAGGACAGAGGTGGGAATGCTCTTATGGTAGTATGACAAGAAGTATGACAGGTTTTGGGTGTTGATTGGGGGTCATTTGGGAGAAGGCAAAGGCTTATATGGAGTGTGTGAGTGTTCATTCTTTCATAATGTGTTGTTTCAGTGACTGGAGACCCACATAATAACTGGGAAGGTGTTGGACTCCCATCTTTGGGAGGACCGATATGTTCAGAAATAGACAGGAGGTATTCTCTCAAGAGCAAGGTTGGTTCCTAAATAGGGGATGAGAAACCAGTGTTTCAAGACCTCTTGTTGCATGTAACTATGAATCTTGTCATCCAATGAGTCAAGCCAAGGGATCGTCGTGGGCCTCAGGGGTGGTGGAGTGGAAGGAATAGAATAGATCAAACAGGGGTATTTAGTGGCCAGAGATATTTTCTTCATTACCATACAATGATGGATAAAGTACAAGGCAAATACTATCAAAATTTATAAAAGTATTTGGTCTAAAATGTAAACCATAGTGTAAACCATTGACAATGTTTAGTAGCTATGTTTCAATATTTGTATATCAGTTATAAAAATGCTACCATCCACTTATAAAAAGGTATTAATATGGGTGGGAGGAATGGGGGAGGGTGTTAGATATATGAAAATCTCCTATATTCTTTGTGTGACTTTGCTGTGACCTAAAACTTCTTTGAAAACAAAATGAAAAATAATGAGACTCTGGGGAATGAGAGGGGGAAGGTACCACAATACAGACTGGATACCAGATATTGCAGTGATGAAAGGGAAAAGGTGAAAAAATATATATTTTTATATTTTTCATTTTTTTAATATCCCAATCTTTTAATTTTATTTCATTTATATATATATTTTTTTAAATTATGTGTTTTAACACTTAATTTTAGAATTATCATTATTATTTCATTTTCCTATTAATTGTATTCAGCTATTGTATTTGCTCCATCTTTGAGGAAGCTTTAGAACACGGAAGGGTTTCAACTGAATTGGTGGAGGATCATTGGTGTAGGGTGTCACAGATGGGGGATGCATGGGAGGAAGTTCACCTGAGCATAAATATGAGGTATATAAAAATGTTCAGATGTTCAGAGGGCATTGTCACAGTTGGTGGAGAATCACTCAATAAATGAGAAAATACTGAATCCCCATCCTGGAGAGCTCTGCCACATTCTCCAAGGGAACAGCAACAGTCTCTCAAGTGCAAGGGTAGTGGCTGATGAAGGAGGATGATCCAGTGATGGGCCCTTGATATTAATGACTAGCCTTATGAGTTTTTGCTCTTGAAATTGAAACTTAGCCTTTTGTTATGGGGTGCCTAAGTGCTGCCTCCTAAGAGCCTCCTTGTTGCTCAAATGTGGCCTCTCTCTAAACCAAACTCAGCATATGAATGCCTTACTTTCCTCGTAGCATGGGACATGACTCCCGGGGATGAGCCTCCCTGGCACCGAGAGATTGCTACCAGCACCAACTGGCAATATGACTGGAAAAAGACCTTGAATAAAAGGGCAAAAGGTAAAGGAAAATGAGTTTATATGGCTAAGAGACTTCAAAACAAGTTGGGAAGTCATCCCAGAGGTCATGCTTACACACATCTCAGTAAGATCTCATAGAATTCCAAAGTGGATATCACTCCAAATAGTGGGTCTCCTGAGAGGTCTGGAGACACCCAGGTCCTATGTCAAGGTGGATAGCTCTGCAGTTTGCTTGTTTTTTTTTCTTTTTTCTCGAGGATCTAACCAAAGAGCTCTGTCAGCAAGCACACACACAACCTGAGGGGAAGGTAAAGGACGTACGAGGTGCTGACAGGCAACTCACCTGGACCAGTCAGCTCCATCATCATTCTATTGAACGCCCATAATGGAACATGGGCAGTGTGCACAACCTTGGGTATGTTGCGGGGCATGTGCACATGTTTGCACAGCTGTGTGTGTGCCAGTGGGCAGGCATGCAGGTGTGCATGTCTGTGTGATCACAGTGCCCAGCCTCCATGTTATAAGCAGTCCTGGGAGAGCTGTACAAATTTTGGATTGGCAAATAAATTGCATTTGTTGGGCCACAAATTGAGAACTCTGATGAAGATTTTGATGAATTCTCATGTAGAAGCTGGCTGCAGAAGAGAAAGAAATTCTTTCTGACTCTTGAATTCATATGTCTTTTCTTTAAGGCCTTTAAGTGTTTGGATGAGTCTTCTCTCATTACTGAAGGCAATATCATTTATTGTTTGAAGACATAATCAGCCACATATGAAATCAACTTATTAATGATTTAAATCCATAAAAATGCCCTCACAGAAAAAAAATCTGGTCAGTATTTTTTTGTCAAAAAAACTGGCCACCGTAAGCTAGACAAGTTGACACATGACATATCACACACTATTTAACACGTCAGTTTTCAACACTTACTAGCTCCACAGGTACTGCACATCCTTGTGGTGTTCTTGTTACTGTCATCATCTTTGAAAATAATCTCTTCTTTTATACTCTCATGCAATTATGGCATCTGAGTCTGTCCAATGTTTGCTCTAAGACCCAGATTGACACAACCACTTAATAATAATTCCTCAATATATACATAGAAAAATCAGGAAAAACAGATAAATTCACCTTTCCAGTGGAACATTAAAACTCATTTATCATTATTCATAAAGCAAGCAAAGGTAAGAAATAAAAGATAAAATAACACAATAAAAAATGCAGTCATATTTAGACAAATATACAATTATACATACAACAATTAAAGAATACATATTCCAACATACAGAGATAAAATATTTATAAAATACTTATTAGAGTGTTAAAAAAAAGCCTCAATCAACTTTAAAGAAAAGACATTGTACAGAACTGTGAATTTAAGGTAGAAGTTAATAATAATTTTGTATATATTTGGAAATTTAAAGGATACATTGCTATATGTTTCTAAATACAAAACAATGTTAGAAAAAAATTTAAAGATCTTTACTTGAATGATAATTAACTGGTTTCAGTTCTGATATCTAAATAGCTTGGATAGTCTTCACTCTCAGCCTCTAAACAAGAAAAAAATATAAAAAGCTAAGTATAACAAATCTTAGACCTCTTAGACAATTGAGGTCCATGGAAAAATATCTCCTTAAAAACTGAAGAGATGGGCAGATACAAGCAATCTCTTTCCTAGCATAGAAACCACAGGAGCTGGGGAAAGCCTGGGGAATAAACTATGGATTAAAGTGGACTTACTGGTATACTCCTATACACTGATTTTGATTCTTGCAATGGAAGAAGTTATATCATTGATATGGAGGCCGTGGGCACTGGAGTTTCTCAGGCCAGGGAGAGAGAAAACCAGATGTAATTTTGGGACATTTTTGGGACTTGGGAATTGTATTGAATGACATTACAATGACAGATACAGGACATTATACATCTTACCATAACCTACAAAATTTTGTGGGAGAGAGTGTAAACTACAATGTAAACTATAATCCATGCTTAGTGGCAATGCTCCAAAATGTTTTCATTAATATAACAAATGTGCTCCACTAATGAAGGATGTTGTTAATGTGGGAAAATGTG
Organism: Cabassous unicinctus; assembly: GCA_029593785.1. NCBI lineage: Eukaryota > Metazoa > Chordata > Mammalia > Cingulata > Chlamyphoridae > Cabassous > Cabassous unicinctus. The sequence continues at coordinate 5,239 of JAQZBX010053064.1, read as the reverse complement.
GGAGATGTAGGGAGTGGGGCATATGGGAATCCCCTATAATTTTATGTACCATTTATGTAATCTAAGTTTCTTTTTTAAAATAAAAAATATATTTTAAAAAAATAAGAAACTGTAGAAACCAAAAAAATAGGGGGGGATGAAAATGAGAAATTGCTGGCATCCAAACACGGGCTCACTTGAAAGACAAAATTTCCTGGGGTTAAATCTTAGGGGCACCCACATTACTTGAGTCTTATCTACAGAAAACCAATCTGATTTCCACTCTGAATTTCAGAAAACAATGCACCTATGTTTCCAGTAGTGGAGGGGAAAAGTGACAATTTTGAACTAAAACAAAAGCAGTCATTCTCAGTAACAATTTCTTGCCCTATTTTACCAAAGCTTAACCAAAGAGGTTTTTTCTAGATTAACCTGATTGGGGGAATGGATATATAAGATTTCTGTTGTTCCATCTCCACAGCAACACTTTCTGTGGTCAATCTTTAATTGTAGACATTCAAGTGGTATTTGCATTTACATGGCTTATGATGTCTAGCATCTCTTTATGTATTTTTTGCTAAGTTTATTTTACCCTTTTTGAATTATCTGTTCAAAACATTGGTTCATTTTTAATTGGGTTATACAATTTTTTATTGTGATCATTTTTATTGGGCTGTTAAATTTTTTTCTTATTCATATGTAATACCTGTTTCTATATTCTAAATAGTAGTTCTGTGATGACTATATGGTATTCAAATATATTCTTCTAGGACATAATGTATTTTTTTCCTTCTATTTACATCTCAGTCTTGTAGCAAAATTGTTCACCTTTTAAAAATTAATTTATCATGCCTTCTCTTTTCTGGATTATAATTTTGCATCGACTCTCACATTTCTTTGTCTAATCCAAGGACCTAATGATTTTCTTGTACATTTCAATCTAAATAATTCATATTTTACATTTTATGTAGAAATCTATGATTCATTTTGAATTAATGTATGTATAATGTGTGAGGTACAGGTCAATGTTAATTTGCTGTTTGTATGTATGCCCAATTGTTCCATCAACATTTGGTGAAAACACTATCATTTCCCCAAGGAATTATTTAAAGGCTTTTGCTTTGATTTAGTAGATCACATATGTATAGACCTAATTGTAAACTCTTTAGAGAGTTTGACTGTTTTAATTGTCCATCTTTATGAATTACCAGAATTATTTTATTACTGTTGGTTTATACAATACCTTAAAATCAAGAAGTGTAATTTTTCAAATTCATTCTCGTATAAATTTGTGTGGGCTGACCCAGATGCTTTATATTTCCATAAAAATATTATAATTAGTTTTAAAGTTCTAAAAAGAAAAAACAGTTTGTGTTTTAAGGGGAAGATAATATTGAATCTAGGAATTAATATTGTAGGTATTGCAAGTGTACATCTGAAAAACCAGTTGAGTTTGATCCAAGATTAGGGACTAGGGGACAGCAGACTGCACTCATCATCCAGAAGCAGTGGGAAGACTGGTAGGTTTATTAAGCATAGGGGAACTCTCATGGCTCTGGGGAAGAGTGGATAGCCAGTGAGGGGGTGCCTAGTTAAGCACCAGGGGAGTGGTAAGATCACAAGGTGACCAGTGTGGGCAGATAGCATGGAGGGGCCTACCTGGATGCCTGTGGCCTGAGATGGAAGTCCAGGGATTTTCTTTATGTATTTTTTCTTTCCCCTTTTCTATACCCATGGAGTGAGGACACCACAGAGCAATAGGCTGGTGCAGATGTTTGGCATGAAGGAACCTAACCAGACACCAGTGGCTTGAGAGGGAAGTCCAGGTGTTTCTCTCTCTCTCCTTTTCCAGGTACTCAGGGAGCACCAGGGCCATGGAGCAATAGGTGGGCATGTGAAGCTGACAAGGAGAATTCTAGCTGGACAATAGTTGCCTAAGAGTGTTATCTAGAATCTTCCTCCCTCCTTCCTTCCTTCCTTCCTTCCTTCCTTCCTTCCTTCCTTCCTTCCTAAATTCCTTCCTTCCTTCCTTCTTTTTTCTTTCTTTCTTCTCTTCATTTTCTTCTTTTCCCCCTTTTCATTTCCTGTTCTTCTCTTTTATCTTTTTTCCTTTATTTTATTCAGTTAGAGACAGGCAAATTTAAAGATTTAGAATAATTGGAACTAAGTGTCAAAGAAGAAACTTAACAGAAAGACAAATAAAAATAAAACCCTAGGCAAGAAGACACTATCCAACAGAGTGAAATCACCAAGATGAACAGATGCATGATATTAGAAAAAATGACAAGCCATACTAAGAAATAGATGGTATGGCACAGTCAATGTAACAACCTAAAAAGCCACAGGAGGTATAGAATTTTGAACAATCAATCAAAGATTTCTACAGAAATCTTCAAAAAAAAGAGACAAAGCCAAAAATAAATGATATTAAGAAGAACCTGGTGAGCATATAGAAGAAATTGTAAGCATATATTAAAAAAGAAATCTTATGTTAATGAAAGCTACAATAAAAGAAATTAAAAATACAATAGAATCACACAGAAACAGATTCAAACAGGAAGAAGAAAGAATCAGTGAATCAGAAGATTGCATATAAGCAAATGCACATATAGAACAGATGTAGAAAATCATGGAAAAAATGAGCAGAGACTCAGGGAATTGAATGAGAAGATGAAAAGCACACGCATACACATTATGGGTATCCCAGAGTGAGAGTAGAAGGGCAAGGGTGTAGATGAAGTGTTTGAAGAAATAATGGCTGAAATTTTTCCAATTTCTATGAGGAACATGGATGCACTTTCACAAATGGCATCTTACTCAAAACAGAATAAATAATAATAGATCTATTCTAAGACCCAGACTAATCAGATTGTCAAATAACAAAGATAAAGAGAGAATCCTGAAAGCAACAAGAGAAAGGAGCTACATGACATAAAAAGGATGCTCTATAAGATTAAGTGCTGATTTCTTATCTGAAACCATGGAAACAAAAAGGCAGTGGTATGACATAGTTATGGTGCTGAAAGAGGAAAAAAATGATAGCCAATATTCTGTATCCAACAAAATTAGCCTTCAAAAGTGAGGGAGAGAGGAAGATATTCACAAATAGACAGAAATTAAGAGTATTGGTCAACAAGACACCTGCCCTTAAAACAATACTAAAGGGAGATCTGCAGGTTGAAAAGTAAAGACCAGAGAGGGAGGTTTGGTCTTGAGTTTAGAAAGGAAAATTATTATAAAGTATAACTAAAAGTGTCAAAAGGGAATCAAAAATAAGTTATAACATATATAAGCCTAAATCTATAATGGCTGAAGTAATTACTGAGTTTACAGTAATGACATTGAATGTTAATGAATTAAAGGCCACAATTAAGAGACAGATTGGCAGAATGGATAGAAATATGATCTATATGCTATGCACAAGAAATTCACATTAGACCAAAAGACACAAATAGCTTCAAGTGATAGTAGGAAAATGATTTTTCTACACAAATAGTAACCAAAAAAAGACCTGGAGTAGATATACTAATATTGATTTAAAAAGATTTTAAATGTAAATTTGTTGTAAGAGACAAGGAAGGACTCTATATTCTAATAAAAGGAGCAATCTAACAAGAAGAAAGAACAATCATAAATATTTATGCAACTTGCCAAGATGTCCTGAAATACAAGAGGCAAACACCGGCAAAACTGAAGGAAAAAATAGACAACTCTACAGTCATTGTAAGGCACTTTAATACACCACTTTCAGCAATAGACAGAACATCTAGGCAGACGATCAATAAAGACACAGAGATTATGAATAATATATTAAAGGAACTAGACCTAATTATACATACATAACATTGCATCTTCAAACAGCAGGATATACCTTCTTATCGAACACTCATGGATAATTCTTCAGGATAAATCATATGTTAGGTCATAGAATAAGTCTCAATGAATTTATAAAAATTGAAATTATACAAAGCACTTTCTCTGACCACAAGGGAATGAAGCCAGAAATCATAATGGTTAGAGAACTAAAAATTTCACAGATATATGGAATTTAAACAATTGTCTCTAACAATCAGTGGGTCAAGGAATAAATTGCAAGAGAAATCAGTAATTATATTGATGCAAATGAAAATCAGAACATAACATATCAAAACTTATGAGAAGAAATTAGGTCAGAAGAAAGAGGGAGATTTAAAGCCCTCAATGCCTACATTAAAAAAAGAAGAAAAAGTTAAAATCAAAGACCCTAACTGCACATCTGGAGGAACTAGAAATAGAACAGCAAACTAATTCAAAAGCAAGAAGAAGATAAATAACAAGGGTTAGAGCAGAATTAAATGAAATTTAGAAAAAGAAATAGAAAGAATTAAGGAAATCAAAAGCTGTTTTATCAGAAGATCCATAAAATTGACAACACCTTATCTAGGCTAAGAAAAAAAAGAGAAGATGCAAATAAAATCAGAAATGAGAGAGAGGACATCATTACTGACCCCACAGAAATAAAAAGGAAAATAAGAGCATACTCTGAAAAATTGTATACCAACCAATTGGACAATTTAGATGAAATAGATAAATTTCTAGAAACACACAAGCAACCTACCTTGATGAAAAAAGTAATAGAAGACATGTACAGACCAATTATAAGTAATAAGATTAAATCAGTCATCAAAAACCTCCAAATAAAGATCCCGTACCAGATGGTTTCACAGATGAATTCTACATATCATTTCAAAAAGAATTAATACCAATATAATCAAACTCGTCAAAAAATTTGAAGAGAAGTGAACATTACCTAACTCTATGAAGCCAACATCATGCTAGTACCAAAGTCACATAAAGATACCACAAGAAAAGAAGATTAACAATCCATCTCTAATGAACTTAGGTAAAAAATCCTCAAAAAATATTTGCAAATTGAATATAACAACATATAAATGAATTATACAATAAGATCAAGTGGGTTTTATCCCACATATGCAAAGATGGTTTAATATAAGAGAAGCAAATATTGTAATACACCACATTAACAGGTTGAGGGGAAAATATCACATGATCATCTCTAGCAATGCAGAAAAGGTATCTGACAAAATTCAGCATCCTTTCTTGATAAAAGTACTTCAAATGATAGAAATAGAAGGAATCTTCCTCAACATGGCCCATTTAACAAAAATATCAGAATACAGAATAAAATACTTTTTTTTACACTCTTAGATGAAAGAGATCATCTAAGAGACATTTAGTAAAATCAAAATGTTCTATAAAA
>JAQZBX010053063.1:0-18978 GCA_029593785.1 Cabassous unicinctus | reverse complement strand
ACCTATTAAAGGGTTTGATTGTGGAAAATATCATAGGTTAAACTCCTCTTATGTTTGTTTTACAAAGCAAATAGAAGTTGGAGCTGTGATAAATAAATTCCTTATAAATATGAATTATTAAGAGGATGTCCAACTTTTACATTTTTAATAAAAAATTTTATTGAGAAAATTGTAGATTCACATGTGATTGTAAGAAATAATATAGAAAGATCCTTGTGTACTAGTTTCACCCAATAGTAACATTTTACAAATTTATAGTATAATATCACAATAAAGATATGGACATTGATACAATCCACTCATTTTATTCAGGTTTACCCAGTTTTAGTTGTACTTATTTGTGTATCATTTTGTCTTTTAAAAGTTTCAATATTCCAATATTAGGGACCATTCTTATTAAACTTTATCAGATTATGTAATGGGTCGATACAATTTGGTGCCTGAACATGAAGCTAACCACTGCCTTTGTTTTTTAAGATTAGCTAGTTAATACCTTTGATCAAATTTGATTTTAAGAACTGATTCACCACAAGACAGTGATGGTAGTTGAAGATCAAGGCAGATATTAAACAAAAAGACATAAGGCTTACAAACAACTTGCTTTATTCTCCCCTCATAAAAACTGTGTGCTTTCAAGAACACTAAAAATAATGAGACTGAATTTTAAGTTCACTGCTGTGTGCAGCAATGGATTGATTTTTATCATTATTTTTATTGAGTGCCCTTTGAGTATATAGCACTATCAGAGTGAAAAGAAATAGTTTTATGGATAGAGCTAGATCAAGAGTACCCAAAATCCTGAATTCTAGGATACATTCTATTACAGACCTCTTTAATATAATCCCGAAGTGGCAATTTTCATTTTCTCCTTCAGGTTCTCTACCTCTGAATTAAAAATTATGGGGTGTGATTAAACAGAAAGTATCAATATAATAAATTGTAAAGAAACATTCAGTTTAATTTTCTCCTTTACTTTTAGAAGAACATTCTGACCTCAGTAAGTAGTATTCATACCTAACATTTAAGTATTTACCGTGTGTTATGTCCGGTGCTTACTAAGTATGTGCATTAACTAGTTTAATTACCACCACACCCAAGAGAATTAAGAGTTAGAGACCATTATTTCTCTCATTTTACAGACATTGAAACTATTCTTACCATAATACTCATGTCTTTCTCTTACCCACTACATCATAATGCCTTCATTTCTATAGTCCATGCCTTTCCTACATTGGATTAAAAGGAAAAACCATTTGCTCACATTTAGGAACTATATGGTATTGTTCTCTGGCCAGGCATTGAGATTCCCCTATATTGCAAAAGTACTGCCTAGGAATCTGTTAGCATTAAAAATATGAGAAGAAACCTCACTGGCCATCCCCCATCCCAATTCCAGGACAAGAAGCTATTATCTAATTCTTGCTTTCTGCCCCCAGAACAGGGAAACAAGACAAAGAAATAAAAATATGAAAACGAAGTTTCTCAAGAGTACCTCTCAGATAGCCCACCATTATGAAGCAGATTAACAGTAATTGTGCCAGTTATAATTAAAAAAAAAAATAACCCTAGTGGGTGGTAAGTCATTTGCACACCCTTTACAATCAGCAGCAAGAGTGAATGTAAAGTCTTTTACCAGGAAAATAGCAGAGCAGGACAGAACAGTAGGTACACATACATCCTATACTTTAATCCAGAGGCACTAAATTTATGAGCCCTTGGGGGCCTTTTAAAAGCAAGAGGAAGACTCTAAGGCTAGTAGTCTTGAGAGGGTACTGTGCAGAGAACAAAACCCTGGTGGCATCAAATCAAGGGACCTTACCCCCCTAAGAGATTGTAATTTATCTCAGGAGAGACACCCACAGCACCGTATGGATCTTTCTAGACACACACATAAAAATGTCTTCATCCCTAAGCCATCAAAATTCTTGCTTAAAGAGTTTTCCTTATAAAAGAAGATAAGTATACTCCTGTCAGATTCATGGACTGGCTGCCTGCAACCTACAATACTATAAGTAAGGAGACCATGCAGTGTGGGATGTTTGATGAGTAACTCAGCAGCAAACTGAACCTCATGGTCAGAGCCTGCTGGTGTGCACGCCTAATCGTACAAAGAAACAGATGGAGGTGATGAGCTGGAGATGGCTTCCAGTACAGATAGGGTGCCCGAAAGCTGGCTTGTTAATAACACTGCTGCTCCAAGCAACTTTTTGTCAGCAGTCAAAGTTTCAGGATCATGGACTTGTGGCTTCTTAAAAATTGCTTCAGAACTGACATAATTCCTAGTGTAATTCCTGGTGTAGTTCTAGTTTTAAAAAAGGAAAAGTCATATAGCACTTCAAAGGGCTATGGTAAGACCAGTGGTGTAAAGTGAGTGACATCTGATGAAATTTTACATCTACTGGTCTTGCAATATTCATACTGTTAAAGAATGAACACTTTAGAGTTGATATTCAAGTTAGCCATGTATTTTTTTTTACTTCACATCTCAATAAAAGCAAACTCCAAAAGTCACTTCCTTTTTGAAATCTTTTTCTAAAACGATTTTCAATGGATACTACAAAACAAGGTTTTGATGTGACACCAAATATGTAGCTTTTCATAGGAGGAGCTCATTTTCTGACAAGAAATTTCAGAGTACTGAAATTTCTGCACAGATTCAGGTGCTCTTTACTAAAATTATGATTAATATAAAATCAAATAGGAATTTTAAATGAGCACTGTTGGAATTTGACAATGTAATTACACACCAGCTTTTTTCCCTACACTGTCACAGATTATACTCTACCAAAATGATGATATTCTCTTCTTTTCAAAAAATACAAAACATAATAAATATTCTAAATGTCTTCTTAGGATAAGCCATAATGAATAAATGTTTTACTGAGAAGTTCAGAATTGACAATGAGTATGATATTAATTTTCAATTATATTATTGATCTTACAAAATAGACAGAGCTACAATCATTCAAAATGGATTTTTCTTCTGTAAAAAATTAGATGCTGGTATCCATGGATCGATCAGTTGTAAAATGTATCCCATACTTCTCCCATTTTTGCCCCTGCTTCCTTCTTTTCTACTATTGTGAGCTCTAACAAAAGGGGTACATCTCACGGGATGTAAAGTTTAGCTTCTTAGTGCCTGAGACTGTAAAAACAGTGATAAATCCTTATAATTTTGGTGGAGGATTCATATAGCTGACCTATATGGCATATAAACGTATTACTCAAATAATCAAATAGCCAGATGAGTCACTCAATTAAAAACATTTTATTATCTAGGTTAATGTCACTATCATGACGTTAAAAAAAAAAAAGGGTAGGGGAGGAGTATCGAGTATTATACCATAGAAGTCCAAAAATTACCAAAAATGAGGTCAACTAAACTAGATAGCTGAATATGAACTAAGCCATGAGATGAAATTGAAAGCCACAATGCACATGAGTGGATTTTCACGAAGACCACCTAAATCTAGTTTAAAAATAGAGATGACATATATTACCTGATTTGATTGCTGAAAATAGATCTAGTTTCCTACCTGCTTTTAACTCTATTAAAATCAATAGACTTTAATAAAGACCTGAGTTCAAGTCTCTCTTCTGTCACATAATACATGTGGGACCTTGAGCTTATTTTTAAGCTCTAGGAGTTTCAGTAATTTCATTTGTTAAATCGTGTTGATATCATTAGAAGGATAAAGTGAGATAATGGACATTACATATCTTTGATATCTGTAAAGAACTATGTATATACATACCATTACCATTAACATTAATACGTAAGTTTAAAGAATTGGCACCCAGAAGAGGCTCTTACGTGCACAGATTTACATGATAATTGTAGCATTTTATCTACTAGTATCAAATGGGAGCAATTCAATAGAATCTGAGGGAATGATTCAATTTTATTAAACTAATATTGGCTGAGCACTTCCTATAAACTAGGTATTATAGTAACCACATCAAAATATAGATGGCACTAATTACCATGTTAAATCTATGAGAGAACTGTTATCCCATTTTAGATAAAATATGAAGGTTCTGAGAGGTCTTAGTGTTTGCTCAAAGCTATTTAACTAGTAGATTTTGAAAGAAATGTCTACAGCTGGTGGCACCATTAGAAAGAAACAAAATTATATTACATATATAAGGTCAAGTTACATTGTTTGACCAATACAAAAGTATTAATATGACAAGGTACAGCATAGTTTAAAATTGGTTCTGTCCTGCCTCAGGTATAGGGAATAAGAGAGAATCATTTCTTCCATCCTTGATTCTCCCTCAAAATTAATTCTGGTACACAAAGCCACTTACTAGGAACTAGTTAGGATAACTGGAGGTGAAAAAAAAAAAGTATCTTCACAAACTCTAGGTCACACTCCATGCTAGACATTTGTTCAGCATTACTGCAGCCAGAGTCTATGGGGTTTATATGATATGCTTTAGAAGTATAGGGTTAGCAATTAAAAGTTTTTTAAAAACTTAAGTAAATATAACCTACTTGGGCATTTTCTCAATCTGTAAAACAAATAGATAACATTTTTAAACAAAAAAACATTGATATATTTTTCTCTTTCCTTAATCTTTGATTGCCTTTCAGGTGGTGGGGTAAGAGTTGAAGTCAGAAGTGAGAGCAAAGTGATGAAGGGAAGCAGCCGGAGTCTGTCTCTCAAGTATTGCTGCTAATCTGTTCCCTGCTGCCAGCCCTGCCACTCAGCTAAATCCTAGGGGCTGAAAACAGTGTTATGGAGAGCAAGGAAAGGGAAAAGAAAAGGATGATGGGGAAGAAAGAAGGATGAAACTGATACTATGGTTGGGGGGAAGCAAGCAGTTAAACCTTGTTTGTAGCAGCAGAATTTTCAATATACTTCTCAAAATCTGTAATTGAGTCATGTTTCAATTCAGTGTCCACTTCCTTTTCTGTGTGTGTGTGTGTGGGGGGGGTGTATTGATCTATCTTCCAGTAAATATAAAAATATAAGTAACTTCTCAGTGAGAGCATTTGGGCTCAGTATTTTTCTTAATATTTAAATATTTCATCCCAAACTAGTTAGGTACACATAAATAAACACACATTAGGCACATACACTGACACACACTCTATATGATAAATGAATAAAATAAATCTCTTTATAAATAGTTATTCATCTGCTGTTCTCTGTAATGTTGCCACTTCACACAGTAGACCCAAATGATCTATTTTGCTTCTGAACCTTTGGTTTAGCTGAAAGATGACTAAAATGATGTGTTGTCAGAAGGCAGCCCATTAGGTTGTTACCCTAAAGACACTGAAGTTTAGGACATGAACACCCAGGTAAGCTAGGATCATACTCTCATTTGGGTTCAGGATGCCCATTCCCAGCTAATCTGCAAGGCTCTTTTCTGGGATAAAGTATCATACAGGAGACTGCTATGGAAGAACACTCCAGCAGGTAATACCCAAATCCAATAAGTTGCCAGCTTGCTGAAATCCAGTATGGTTTCATACTCTTATGGGGATGTCAGCTTCCAGGGAGTTCAAACAGAAGCCTTAGTGAAGGCAAATTCCAAGACAGTAATTTTGTCTGTCAGGAATGCTATGTTAGACAGCTTTAGCTATGGTCTGATATGTCCAGATTCTAAAAGAGATTTTGAACAACAGGAAAATCACCCAGGATTCCTTTTCTGGCCATTCCAAGCCATTCCCCCCCCCCCACCGCCCCCCATCAGAAACCATAGCCCTAAAGTCAGGAAGGTCTTAGAAGCAGAAAAAAGGGTCACAGGAGGAGAAATTCCCTTGTGGAATTTATAAATTCCTTGTGGAATTTATCCCCAGCCTTTATCCCCAGTGCTTTACTCATTTCACCTTAGTGTCTTCATCTTGAACCAGAATTCCACTCCTTTGAATGGAGGCAAATCCACTCTCATCTAAGTTCGGAACACCTTCTACTGTAGATTTTTATATAATGTATAGATTTCTAGAAACTGCTTTTCTATAAGAAAGGGCTAGAAATGGACAAGAAAAGACTTCTGATTAAGAAAAAAAAGAGAGATTTACCCTGCATATAAACCTTTGTTCACTCCACAAATATACAAAACATCCTTACTTTCTCTCAGCACCATGATCTTATTTGAGAGAGATTAAGCATTTAACATGTTTAATTATAAAAAGCAGTCACTAATCAAAATGTAGTAAAGAACCTTGCTTCCTTACAGTAGCTATTGACATGAAGTTTTTATTTCACAATGATTAGCAAATAAGAAGACCTCTCTATAAACAGCATAAAATTGGATTCTATTTTCTTTCCTTAAAAAGAGAAATTGTCATATGGATGACAAATTAGCAGAGTGATTGTCCTAGACTCTTTATGTGGAGTAGCTGTCTTAATCAAATCAACCAAGCTCTGATAACATGATCCATCCACCAGAATATGGAAATCATTTTTTAATATAGAAGCAACAACATAATGCCTCTAGTCATTGTGAGGCTTCAACAATATACCTATCAAGGGAATTTTTTCTCTATAGGTTTCAGGTAGAAAAAATAAGAGTAGAAGTTGAGATTGTTAAGTACATACATATATAGATAGATATATAGATAGATACATAGAACTATATATATATCTAGTGGTAAATATTCTTCATGTTTTACTTTCATGTGCCATAAGTATATAAAGGTCCTGTATTTGATTCTGGAACCAGAATATGAGAATGTACTTAGCATCAGTCTTATCCTCCGTTTTGCACCTATCAGTCCTGCCCTTCCTTATAAGGCATCATCAGCAAGGTCATATATTCTCTTTCAATTTTGCCTTGTTTAGAATCAGATCCCCCTGGAGGATAATAATTTTTTTCCCAAGGGTACTAGAGGGAGATATGGCAAAAATAACATGTTGTCCAGGAATTCCATCAAGCAGCCCAATGTCAGGACAGTGGTATTCTAATATTGATCCTATCTAAACAACCAAATCCTAAAATGTCCTATTTGCTCAATGCTATTTTTCATTTACTTAGTATCAATATTTTATTTATGTGCTTATTTGTAATGATTGCCCCATTGTTTTTTTAGCTGCCTGGAGTTAGTCTTAGTTTATAAACTCCTACAGATCAGAAAACATGTCCTGTCTAATCTATCTTACCCCACTCCAGGTTTCAATTTTTTATTTAAAATATAAGCACTTGATAAATAACATTTTTTATAAGATCAGTAAAATACCTTACTATGCTTTTGGAGCATATCATATTCTTCTACATCAGATAAGTGTCAATACTCTTCAGCTCTCTTTTTATTTATCTTGAATTGATGTGTGTGTGGTTTTTTTTTCCTGTTTCCCACAGCAATCCTAAACCTTACATAAATAAAATACTTAGCAAAATATTTACCTAACAGTAAGGACCCAATGGATTAGACTTTCGAGACTGTTTACAGAGTGGAAAGTGCATGGGCTTCAGATTTGGTCATTCCTTCATTAAAAAATGGTATATTACTCTTTGCTGTTTGAACTTAGGCAAGTTACTTAATCTGTTTACAAGTAATACATTCTTCATATCCTTCGTTATGAACTAATTCTCGTGAAGCACTTAGCACAGGTCCTGGCACATAACAACTTATGAAACCCAAAAGCTTTTGTCAGGTCATCCAACAATGATATCCCCTTTGAAACCTTCTGAAACCTTTGCCCTTTTCCATTATTACTTGGACTCTATGCTCTCTTTCTGCCTCTGTCCCACCCATTCCTATTCTTTTGTAAGCACAATTCCTTCCTCCTCTGGCTCCTTACATGTGAACATTCTCTAAGGCTCTAATATCAGAACATTTTTCCTTTTTATAATACATTCTGGAGTTAGACCACTTCATTTACTCTCAAAGGTTTGAATTTCTATCCCATCACTTTACTGTATGACCTTGCCTCATAATTCTCAGTGGTAAAAAAGAATCTATCAGGCAGGAATGCCTTCATCTTCCCACCACCAAATCTCTAAACCCATCTGCATCTACCCTGCTCTGCACTTGACTTCTTTTTCAGTGTAGTGGGTGTCCTTCCTCCAAAAACAAAGGTCAATTCCTAGACCTTTACTCCAGATCTCATCAGCTTCTGCCTTCTCAGTAATTCTGTACCACCTACAGTATTTTCCTGCTTAACATCTCCCTTTCTGCTGATTTCTTCCATTACGCATTCAAATATGTTTAATAGTTCCTGAATTTAAAACAAAATACAACAACAAAGCCCTCTCTTTTTCCCAATACCTCCTTCCAGGTATTGCTTTAAATCTTTTCTCTGCTTCACAATAAAGCTTCTGGAAAGTATTGTCTGTTTGCATGCCTTCTCGACTTCCTCAACTAACAATCCCTCTTCAACCCAAATCAATTTGACTTCTGACTCCATCACATGAAAATTATTTTCTTAAAGGTCATCTATGATATCCATGATGTTAAAGCTAATGGATATTCTTCTGAACTCATCTTTCCTGATTTATCAGAAGCATTTAGCAGAATGGTCTGTACTCTCTCATTGCCTGTCTTCTGTGACGCCATACTCTTTTGGTTATCCTCATACTCTTCCTGATAATTCTAAATCCTCTTTGGCTAGATTCACCTTATCCTCTACCCTATCTTTAAATGTTAATGTATCTCAGGTCTTGGTTCAGGTTTCTCTTCTCACTATTCCATCTCACCATAGCAATTTCATCAATTGGCACGGTTTTAAATTCCTTCTGCAAGCTAGATATTTTGAAATGTATATCTCTATAACTGCTCACACACCATGTTCTGTTCTCCAGAAACCTGGTAAGCTACACAAAGACTATCTCCAGTTGAAACTGGTGCAGCACCTTAAACTTTTATCTTCAAACTCTGAACTCTAAACATTCTCAAATTTTCTCAATCTGGGACAATGGCATCTCCACCCACTGACTTGGGATTGGAAATAGTCCAGTTAGTTGCTCTTACAAAAGTCATCTTTGATACTTCTTTATGATTTATTGCCAAATCTTTTCAACTGTATCTCCACTTCTCTTCTACTTCACTGTTCCCCTTGAATCTGGTCTTTATTATCTCTCACTGGAATTACTGATATAACCTAATTAAAACATTTCTTTTCCTGAGTCCCATCTTCTATCCCTCCTCCTGCAGCCAGAATAAAATATAAACCTTACTATGCACTTCTCTGTTCAACACTCTCCTACAAATTGCCACTGACTTAAAATAAAATCTAATATCCTTAATATGGCCTGAAAAACCTTGCATGATCTGGTCTCTGTCTCCCTGTATAATTTCATCCCAGAACTTGCTTCCCTTTCAGTCTCTAAGCTTAAGTCACTCTGAAGTTCTTTGAGTTCCTTTAATACTCATAGCTCTCTCTAACCTAAGCATTTCTAAACATGCTGTCTGTTCCGCCTGGAATATATATACCCAGCATCTTTAACTTAGCTAACTACTTCTTATTTTTCAGGTTGCTGCTTAAATGAAGTATCTTCAGTAAAACTTTCCTAATTTTCCTAATAAAACCCAGATCCCTATTACAATGTCTGAGTATACCATTTACTTTTACTTCATAGCATATATAACCATTTAAATTATATATCATTTTTTATGACTTAATGTCTATCTCCTCACCAGATGGTAAGCTCCATGAAAGCAGGAACCATTGTATCTCTAGCACTGTATTACTTAGACAGTGGGTACTCAATACATTTCAGTTGCATGATCCCTGTGTAGCCTTGATTCCTCCCCTGGGTATCAGGCAGGTATAAGACTTCCATTTCCAAGTGCCTACATGATATTCTCATAGAGCTGCACCATAGGCTCCTTAAACTTAGCATCTCAGCAACCAAATACATTATCAATACCCTCCCAACATGTCCCTCAGGCAGAATCCTTATCTCTTACTAGAATCAATCACCTTCCTTTAAGTAGGCTATTTGGAAACAAAGTTATATTCATTTAATCCCTTTCTTCACTCCTCATGTCCAATGAATTCCCCAAATCAGTCACTTTCATCTCTGTGGTGTTTCCCAAATTTACCCCTTTATTTTATTTCCATTGCTATCTTCCTTGTTCAGGCCTTCATCATCATTTCCCTAACCTGCTGAATGGTCTTTCAATCTCCACTATTTCATTTAGTCACTGCATCTTCCAAAAAAAGGACAGATTGAGAGACAATTAGCTTAATAGGAACATGGTCTCTGAAGTTATCATTCCTGGATAAAAACTTGGCTCTGCCTCTTCATAGTCCACATATGACTATTTTTAAATTGCTTAACCTCCCTGTACCTCATTGTAAAATGAGTATAATAATGTTAACTACATACTAAGTGTTAAATGAATTAATACAGGTTACCTATGCAGAACAGTGCCTGGCACATATTAAGCACTCAATAAATGCTGGCTGCTATTATTACATTGTTACTATTAATCTTTTAAAAATCCAGGCTAAATCTTGTCACTCCCTTTCCATGCCTCCCCATTGTCCACATAAAAATATCCACATTCCTATTTAAGACACTTGATTTGGAGTCAACCTACTTTTACTATTACCCAGTTCAATCTTCCTCAACCAGAGCTCCAAACACATCAGATCAATTCAATATTCTCCAACTACAACATGCACTTTCATGTGCCCATGCCTTTGATTTTACTGCCCTTTCAACATGGAATGCCTTCTCCACATCTCAAACACCTGCGTATTCAAAGTCAAGATTACTTTCATGAGGCCATCTCTGAATCTTTTAATCAGAATTAATTTACCCTTTCTTGCATCAACCCTGTCCTTGTACCTCTATTTAGCACTTACTTTAGTTTGCATTACATTATAGTTAATTGCATATGTTTCTATATCCTTGCTCTAGTCCCTCACCAACCATCCCAATTATGCAACTAGCTTTAAAGCATGACAGTAGCAACCATGTCTTAAACATATTTGCATTAATCACAATATATAGCAAATTGATTGGCCAATAACTGACACTCTATTTGCTGACTTTAACTGCAAAAGAAGTGATTATTTTAAAGTTAAAACAAAACTAAAACTTTAAGTGTTCAGAGATACTCCTTAGCTGGTATAATGATAGAACAGCATTTATTATTGATTACTGCCAAATACTTAATTGTATCTTTATTAGAGGAAAAAGGCAATTTTTAAGCACTCTATTAATAAAACTGTCACTTTCTATTTAAGAAAATAATCTCACTCTGTGAATGTTTCTTTTACCAGTAAACCATTTTCCTACAAGTAAAAACCAGGAATGTGATAGCAAGCATTTAAGTATTTTAAATTTAAAGGTTGACAAATAAAGCAAACTGAAACTGTTTTTTCTAAAACAAAAAAGAATGCTTTGTTCACTCTCTTAGATAATCTCTCTGTTTACCAAATTTCAGAAGAGTGAGAGGTTTGAATAATGTTTTTTCTTACAGTTAAATTAACCTTAAGAAGACAATACCTTTAGGGGATAGTAATGGAATCCTGAACAAAAACTTAAAATCGCCTAGAGATGTAGTGTCAGTTAACTAGAAGTTTTTATTTCCTCTTCAAACTGCAATCTGGCTTCCATATGGAACAGGATTCTTTGTCTTTTTGGCAGCCTCTTTGGCTGAGTTTGGATCTTGACATCCAGTGTTCCTTTAAAACAGTTCAACAAGGCCAGGAAAGGTAATTCTATTGACCAATACACCTATTCCAAGACCCAGGATACTTGATTTTTCTGACCCAATATCAATCCATTCAGGGAATCCATGATTAGAATCTCATCTTATTAGTTTTTCAATTCATATTGGATTCACATTTAAGCTATTTTCAGTCATGCACATTGACCTAGATTCTCCCACAGTGTAAGCTACTTCCCAAGAGTATGCTAGATACTTGAGGAAACTGCATTAACGCTTTCAGGTATGGTATGATAACTGGTTTTCTGGCAGATGAAAATAGCTACCTTACAGGATATTAAATGATAACATTCTGAAAAGGATTTATACAGCTTCTCCAAGTGTCTGCTTTGTAAACCAGGGAAAACCTAGAAACCAGAAGAAATTGGTTCACTAAACAGAAATTTCTAAAAATCTTAGAAATTGAGTGAAATTATCACCTAGATTGCTATTGGAGGAAGGTCTTTGACACAATACCACATTTAGGACAAAATTAAGTCCTATTTTGAGGAACATAAGTGAATTCTCACTGGCACTTCTTTCTCCCAATCAGTCTGTGCCTACCAGTCTAAAGCAAGGGTCTTCTGGGATCCTTAGTGAAGGTATTTTACTTTCTCACAGTAGAGCGTTAAAAGAGGTATACATTCATATCTTTAAACACATTATTAATTAGTAAAGAAATCTAAGTAAAATTAGCTTCAGCAAGACTAGCCAATTATTTTTGGCTCTTTTAACTGAAAATACCAGGGATAGATGTTTGAAGAATGGCTAGATCTAAAGGATCAAATGAAACCATCCAGCTCAATCAGTCTCTCCATTGTTTGCACGTTCTCCATTTCTCTACCTCCCAGCTCTTCTTTCCTCCGTGTTTGCCTCTGTGTTTGGCTTCATTTCCTGGCAGGTCCTTTCCTCATAGCTGTGGCTCTGGGACAGCCTCTGGCTTATCATTTTAGCAAATCAGCAGGGGAAAAAGTGTTTCAGTAAAAGTCTCTGCAATGAATCTGATTGGACTGGCTTGGGATTTTACATCTTCAATATTTCATGCATTAAGTGTACCTTCTTCAATAAATAGATTGAGAGACATTAAAGCACAGTGGTAAGAAGCATGTACTTTGTAGCCAACATGCCCAGGTAAAAACTTGTCTGTGCCCTTCCTGACTGTGACTATCATTTGTATGTGAATGAATAATTGTAGCCAGAATGTTTTGATGTTTCTATTGACCAGATCCTGCCTTAGGCACCCATTTCTAGGTAGGAAGAGGTGGTAGAGAAAACAGCTCCACTGAGTTTGACCTCAGTGAAAGAAAAACAATCAAAAAGCTATAATGAGTTTCTGGTTGACCAAGATGATGGTGTAAAATGTTCCAGGGTGCTACTCCCCCAGAGAATCTTTGAAAAACAAGCAAAAACTAGCAGAAACATCTTCAGAACACCAGAAAAAGTTAAAGAGTTGCAGCAACTGGTTGAGTGCCAAATCAAGAAAATGTACTTTAAAAACTGTAGAGGAGGGCTTCTGGGGAAGATGGCATAATAGGGAGTTCCAAGACCAGTCCTTCCACTGAAACAGCCATTGAACAGGCAGGAACTGTCTGAAACAACTGTTCTGGGTCTCTGAAGGCCAGAGAACACTGTACAGCATCCAGGGAAGAGCAGGAGGAAGAGGCTGATAAACTATAGTAAAGAAAAGTGAGTTGCATTCTCTCCATGGCAGCACAGCTCCCAATGCCCATCCCCTGCTCTCATGGCAGGACACCTTGAAGTCCAGACCTTGGCTACCTTGTTGGTGAAAGAAAGAGACATAAAAATCCACTTCCCGAAGAACAGGGGTGGGCATGACCAATCACTGATTATGGTGTTTCATTAGTGAATTTGGATCATTGGGTACCAACTCAGATATTTTTTGAACCCACACCAGACAAAGGTGGTGGCAGCCATTGTTTCAATTCCACGGTGGAGATGGGTGAAGGTGGTAGAGATTTAAAGACACAGAGCTTTTTCAGGACTGCAGAGGACAGTTAGCTGAAGGGTTGTGTTTTCTGGGCAGGGCAGGAAAGTCCAGCATTAGGAGGCAGTTAAAGAGGATTTTGGCACTCACCATGATCCCCTCCCCAGGGCACTTAGGAGCTAGTCTGCACCCACTTCATGGGAACCTGGCCCTGTTTGGCTGGAAAATACTGACTTGGGAAGGTCCTCTCTAGAGTAATCTGCTTCCCAGAATTTGTTCTCCTGGCAAAAAGAGGTAAAGAAGATAAAAGGTGTGTAAAAAGCCTATCGAGGCATAAAACAAATAAACAAGCAAACAAACAAAAACAAAAACAAAAAAACAAATAGAACAGATCAAGATTCTCAGAGGAGGAAGAGAGAAAAGGAAGCTTCTTCCTGAAGGTGAAACAATTGCACAAAAATTACAATCTTAAAAAATTGTGCTGCATATCAAGGGCAAAAATCAGATGAAGAACACCTGAAAGACCTGACCACTTAAACACAGGCTATGCTAAAGGTGTAAAACAAGGTGGCCTAAGCATCAAAGAAGAGCCATATTACAAAGCCAATCAACAACAAAACCATAGGCAAGAGAGAGAAACTGGCCTTCAGAGTAAACTCATGAAGATAATCACAGCAAAAAATTACAAGTCATACTAAGAAACAGGAAGATGTGGCCCAGTCAAGGAAACAAACTAAAACTTCACAGGAGATGCAGAATTATGAATAGTTACTCAGAAAAATTCAAACAAATCTCCTAAATCAATTTAAGGAGAAGTAGGAAAATATGGCCAAAGAGATCAAGTTTACTAAGAAGACAATTTGTGAGCATAAAAAGAATTAAAAAGAATAAAAAGAAACTTGAAAGAAATTTTGAGGATGAAAGGCTCAACAGAAGAGAAAAATAAATTAGGGGTGTACAACAGCAGATTTGAACAGGTAGAAGAAGGAATCAGCAAACTATAAGATGGAAGAGTTGTATTATAGTCAGAAGAGCAAAAATGGAAAAATTTGAGCAATTGAGCAATGTCTAAGAGATTTGAATGACAGTACAAAGTTCACAACCATATGGATCCTAGGTGTCCCAGAAGGAAAAAAGAAGGGAAAGGGAGCAGAAAAAATATTTAAGAAAATAATGGACAAAATTTTTCTAACTCTTATGAAAAACATGTCCAAGAAGAGCAAGATATTCCAAGCAAACTAAATCCTAATAGACCTGCTCTGAGAAACATACTAATCAGAATGTCAAATTCCAAAGATAAAGAGAGAAAGCAGCAATAGAAAAGTGATTCATCACATACAAGAGATCCTCAGTAAGACTACATGCAAATTTTTCATCAGAAACCATGGAGGTGAGAAGGCAGTGGCATGATATATTTATAGAACTGCAAGAGAAAAAAAAATGCCCATCAAGAATTCTTTATCTGGCAAAACTGTCCTTCAAAAATGAGGGAGAGTTTAAAATATTCACAGATAAACAGAAACAGAGAACTCTTCAATAGGAGACAAAAACCTAAAAGAAATACTGAAGGAAATTCTGCAGGCTGAAAGGAAAAGACGAGAGAGTATTTTGGAGTAGTGTCAACAAAAAACATTATCAGTAAGGGATAATGTTCCCTTGGACTCACCCAGCACAACTAACAAGGAGGTGAGGATTGATAACCACCTTACCAAGGAAATGAGAGAGTCTAAACTGCAAGCAAGAAAGTCCCATCCATAGGCAGTATGGGATTGAAGTACCCTCTCAATTAGAGGTGGCGTGGACATCACCATCCCAGAATCCTCAGGATTGGGGAATGAACTATGGACTAGAATTGACTTACTGATATTCTACTATAGACTTATTGTGATTCTAGCAATGGAAGAAATTACAACATTGATGTGGGGCAGTGGCCACTGCACAGGCTCTGGGGGCAGAAAGAGGGAAAAATAGGTGTAATACGGGGGTTTTCTTGGGACTTGGGAATCATCCTGAATGACATTGCAACGACAGATATAGGCCATTATATATCTTCCCATAAGCTGCAGAATTGTGTGGGAGAGAGTGCAAACTACAATGTGAACTATGGTTCATGCTCATTGGCAATACCCCAGGATGCGTTTAACAGTTTTGATGAATGTACCACACTAATGAAGGATGTTGTTTATGTGGGAGGGTGTGGAAAGTGTGCGGAGTGAGGCATATGGGAATCCATATATTTTTTGTGTAACTTTTATGTAATCTAAGTATCTTTTAAAATATTAAAAAATATATTTTAAAAAAGAAATGAACATTGTCAGTAAGGGTAACTAAAAGGGTAAAAAGAGAAATGAAAATAAGATATGATAAATAAAAACCAAAGGATAAAATGGTTGAAGTAAGTACTGCCTTCACAGTAATAACATTGAATGTTAATGGATTAAACTCCCCAATCAAAAGACAATAATTGGCAGAATGGATAGACTCACCTAAGAATCAAAGACACAAATAGGTTGAAAGTCAAGGTTGGAAAGAGACATTCCATGCAAACAGTAACTAAAAAAGACTTGGAGTAGCTATACTAATATGGGACAAAATAGACTTCAAATGCAAAACTGTTATAAGACTCAAAGAATGACACTATATATTCAGAGAAGGGGCAATACACCAAGAAGATATAAAATCAGAAGTATTTATGTAACCAACCAGGGTGCCCCAAAATACACTGGCAAAACTGAAGGGAGAAAGAGCCACTTCTACAATAATAGTTGGAGACTTCAATACACCACTCTAATCAATAGATAGAACAGATAGACAGAAGATCAATAAGGAAATGGGGAACATGAATAATATGATGAATGAACTAGACCTAACAGACATAGAGAGGATACTGCACCCCCCAAACAAAAGCAGTATATACATTCTTCTCAAGTGTCCATGGATAGTTTCCAGGATAGAAAACATGTTGGATCATAAAATAAGTCTCTATAAATTTTAAAATATTGAAATTATACAAAGAACTTTCTCTGATCATGGTGGAATGACCCTGGAAAGCAATAACAAGTAAAGAACTGGAAAATACACAAATATATGGAAATTAAACAAAACACTCAATCAGTGGGTCTAAGAAGAAATTGCAAGGGAAATCAGGAAATATTTTGAGAAGAATAAAAAGAACACAACATATAAAAACTTATGGGACACAGTGAGGGCAATGCTGAGAGGGAATTTTATAGTCCTAAAAAAAAGAATAAAGAGCTAAGATCAAAACCTACCTGTACATGGAACAACTAGAATTAGAACAGGAAACTGATATCAAAGCAAGCAGAAGGAAAAATATAACAACTGGGACAGAAATAAAGAAATTGAGATTTTAAAAAAAACAATAGAATTATCAATATGAAAAGTTGATTCTCTGAGATCAATAAAATTGACAAAACCTTAGCTAGACTGACAAAGAAAAAAAGAGAGAAGATGTAAATGAACAAAATCAGAGATGTGAGAGCAGACATTGCTACTGACCCCACAGAAACAAAAAGGATCATAAGAGGATATTATGAACTATATACCAACAAATTAGACAACCCAAGTAAAATGTTCAAATTCATAGAAACACACAAACAGCCTACACTGACTCTAGAAGAAATAGAAGATATAAACACACCAATTACAAGAGATTGACTCAGTCATCAAAATCCTTCCAACAAAGAAAAGTCCAGGACCAGATGGCTTCATAGGTGAATTCTACCAACAATTTCAAGAAGCATTAATACCAATCCTGCTCAGACTCTTCCAAAAAATTGAAGAGGAGGTAACACTGCTTAACGATTTATGAGGCCGACATCACCCTAATACCAAAACCAAATAAAGATACTACAGGAAAAATTACAGACCAATTTCTCTTACGAATATAGATGCAAAAATCCTCAAAAATACTTGTACATGGAATCCAACAACACATTAAAATGATTATACACCATGATCAATTTGTTTTTATTCAAGGTATGGAAGGGTGATTCAACACAAGAAAATCAAATAATGTAATAAAAACATTAATAGAATGAAGGGGAAAAAACACATGATCATCTCAATTGACACAGAAAAAGCATATGACAAAATCTGGCAGTGCTTAGAAAAAACACTTAGAAAAAACAGAAATAGAAGGAAACTTCCTCAACATGATAAAGGGCATATATGGGGAAAAAAAACCAACAACAGCCAACATTAACATTATACTCTACTGTGAAATACTGAAATCTTTCCCTTAAAGATTAGGTACAAGAAAAGGATGCCCAGTGTTACCACTGTTATTGAACATTGTGCTAGTAGTTCTATCCAGATCAGTTAAGTAAGAAAAAGAAATAAAAATACATCCAAATTGGAAAGGAAAAAGTAAAACTTTCACTATTTGCAAATGACAGGATCCTTTACACAGAAAGTCCCAAAATATCAACAACAAAGCTACTAGAACTAATAAACAAGTTAAAGTGGTGGGATACAAGATCCACACACAAAAATTAGTAGAGTTTCTATAGACTAGTCATGAACAATCTGAGGAGGAAATTTTTAAAAATTTCATTTACAATTGAAACTAAAAGAAACAAATATCTAGGAATAAATTTAACCAAGGATGTAAAGGACTTGTACACTAAAAACTACAAAACATTGTTAAAAGAAATCAAAGAAGACCTAAATAAATGGAAATACATCTGTGATCATGGATTGGAAGACTAAATATCATTAAGTTGTCAATTCTATGCAAATGGATTTATAAATTCAATGCAATTCCAATCAAAATCCCAGCAGCCTAATTTGCAGAAATGGAGAAGGCAATTAACATATCTGTTGGAATGCTAAGGGGCTCCAAATAGTCAAAAATATCTAGAGAAAGAGGAACAAGTTTGGAAGACTCACACCTCCTGACTTTAAAGCATATTACAAAGCTACAGTGGTTAGAACAGCATGGTACTGGCATAAGGATAGATACATCCAACAAGAGAAGTGCATTGAGAGTTCAGAATTAGAGCCTCTAATGTATGGCCCATTGATTTTTGACAAGGCTGCCAAGTCCACTCAACAGGAAAAGAATAGTCTCTTCAAAAAATGGTGCTAGGAAAACTGCATATCCATATGTAAAAGAAACAAATAGGGAAGCAGGTGTGGCTCAATGGATAGAGCTCCTGTTTACCATATGGGAGGCCCCGGGTTCACTTCCCGGGGCCTCCTTGTGAGGGCAGGCCAGCCCGCGCGGCCCGGTGGGCTGATGCAGCAAGACCTCACAACAGGAAGCGGGTGTGGCTCAATTGATAGAGCCCCCGTTTACCATGTGTGAGGCCCCGGGTTTGCTTCCCGGGGCCTCCTTGTGAGGGCAGGCCAGCCCGCGCGGCATGGTGGGCTGATGCAGCAGGACCTCACAGCA